>CM035427.1:37180389-37382889 GCA_020310875.1 Ceratopteris richardii
TATGTGGCCATTATGGTCGAAAGCCATACCCACAAAAAGTTGATGCCATTAGCAAGATTTCTGAAACATGTAACAACGTGAGTGATGTACGTAGATTTCTTGGTGCTTGCATCTTTTATGTTATTTGGATCCCACACTTTGCTCATGTTGCTGATTGTCTTTATGACTTGTTGAGGAAGAAACGAAAATTTATTTGGACTGACAAACACACTCAAGCTATGCGTAAATTGAAGAAATTATTGCTTAAAGCTCCCATCCTTAAGCGTGTAGACTATTCTGCTAACAAACCTATTATATTGACTGTTGATACTAGTCCTATTGGTATAGGTTGGGTCATAAGTCAAGATGATAGTGAAGGGAATAGATATGCAATTAGGTTTGGTGCCAAAATTCTACATGAAACACAACGAAAATATCCACAAATCAAACGAGAACTATGGGGTATGGTAACAGCTTTGAAAACAGACAAAGAATATTTCATTGGTGCAAATGTCAAAGTTGAGACTGATTGTTTGCCTCTCATTGGAATGATAGCCAATTGTTCATCTCCTGATATAGCCATGCTTAGATGGATCTCATATATTAAGTTCATAAATCCTGAGTTAGTTCATATTTCAGGTAAGTCAAACTCAGTTGCTGATATGTTATCGAGAGCTAGATTTGATGATGATCTTGAAAGTGATCTAATAAAGAATGTGAATTTAGTTGACTATGTTCCACATATATATGAGTATGAGAAATTTCATGAGTCTGAGTACGAAGATGAATGGAGAGACATAGGAAAGTATCTCAGTACACTACAACCATTACCTAGCTGGACTACGAATAGATTCCGTAACATTAGGAAACGAGCTTATAACTTTTTCCTATGTAATGGTTATCTTTGGAGACATGCTAAGGGTAAGGTTAAGAATCCGCAACGAGTCCTAGGAAAGAGAGGTCTTCAATTGCAAGTAATGAAGGAAATGCATGAGACATTATGGGCAGGTCATAAAGGATTTTTTGGAACATATGAAAAAATTAGAAGTACCTATTATTGGCCTAGGATGTATGTTGATATTAGTAGCTATGTTTCTACATGTTCTACTTGTCAACTTCATTCATCAGTCAAACATAGAGATCCATTGCATCCTACGTATCCACCTTGTATTCACTACAAGTGGGTAGTAGATCTTGTAACTATGCCTAAAGGTATCGACAAAATGCGTTACATTGTACTTGCAAGAGAAGACTTAACTAATCATGTAGAGGGACGTGCACTACGATCTAAGACCACTTACAATGTTTGCAAATTCTTGCTTGAAGATGTCATAAGTCGCTTTGGGTACATAGAGAAAGTAGTTGCCGATCGTGGAGAGTTAAATGCGAGAGAAGCTAAAGAGTTCTTTGAGCGTCACGGTATTCGTTTGTCTCTCACTACTGCATATAATCCAGAGGCCAATGGTAAAATAGAGAGAGGGCATCCACCTATTGTGAAAGCCATATCTAAAGCATGTAACGGTGACATCAAACAATGGCCTAAATTCTTACCTTTTGCACTTTGGGCAGATAGAATGACATGCACACGTACTACTGGATATATGCCTGCTGAACTCATGTACTGTCAAAAACCATTGTTTCCAATTCAGTCTCATATTTCTGCATGGTCAAATTTGCCTTGGTCTGAAAACATGTCTACTGATGATTTTTTGAGTTTGCGTATTAAACAGTTAGAACAAGGTAAATTAAGACTTGATGATGCTGTTGAAAAATTAAGAGAATCTATAATGAAGAACAAACATTATTTTGATAAAACTCATCGATTGCGTCCTAAGCCAATTGAAGTAGGAGATTGGGTGCTCATTTATGATTGTACATTTGACTCTCGATATGATGCACGCAAAAAGCTCACTCAATGGTGGTTTGGGCCATACATTGTATCAAAAGTCAACAACAATGGTACGTATGCTCTTTGTGAATTAAATGGTGTTGCACTAAAAGCTTTCATTGCAGGTAAAAGGATAAAGTTATTCAAGAAGCGTGATAATGACGAGTACATTTTGGATGAGGACATTGAAGAAGATGACAACAATGAGGCCGATTCATAAACAGGAGTATCCATGTTATTATTAAATTTAAAATTAAAAAAAAAAACATCATTAATTTTTCAAGTTCATGTTGCTTTGTTTTTTTTTCAAGTTCATTCTATTTTTTTTCCATGCTTGTTTCATGCATGTTTTTTTCAGTCTTTACATCACATTGCATATCCACATCACTTGAGTAAAAAAAGGCAAATGATGATTTCTCTACTTGTGTAAAATTGTATCTTAAGTAGTAACTTATCTACTAAGAAATTGATTATAATCTAGGATTGTGGAAAGATAGGGCATGTAGATTTGGAGGTTTATTTTGGTGACATGACTTTCATATATAAACATGCATATGTATCCAGTATCGAAAGCATAATTGTTGAAATCCTAGCTCCTGCTACTGCATGTTTCTACATCCTTAGTCCATCTCACAGCACTTGTATCGGAGTTTAAACGACTGTTCTCCGTCATCAAAAATGGTTGTACCTTGTATCGGGGTTTAATTTTTCCCCGTCATCAAAAAAAAAAAAAAGTTGCTATATGTTACCAAGAAGTTTACACTTTCTTCCACCCCAAAAAATTGATCGTAACCATAAAGTTGCCGAATCATCATCATCATCAAAAAAAAAAAAAAAAAAAAAAAAAAAAGCAAGCCAAAGGAGGATAAAGAGGCATAGTAGAATAAATCACGGGCTATATAGGCAGATTTATGCATTAGTGGAGTTTAGTTAGATTTCCTTGCATGTTATTAGAGAAAGAGCATATTCATATTTATGTAGGAAAGGAGTTGATCTAAAATAAGCTAAAGATGAAAGATGTCTCTTGAAAATCCTAAATCATTGTTTATAATCATATTTAAGGTAGATTGCTTTATGAAAAAGGTACAAAATTTTCTTCAAGATGAGAGGAACTGATGCTTAAAACGACTCAATACATCCACTTCCACTTCATATTGATGCTTCTTTTTTTTCTTTCTTGTTGCCAATGTTCCTTGTTCACTTGCATATATGTTGCCTATTTGTTCATGCATATTCATGTTGCCTGTTTCAATTCTTTCTTTCATGCAAATTTTGCTTCATGTCACGTTACCTACTGATTCATGCATATAATCAATTTTCCTTCCATGTTTCTTATATTGCCTATAAAAGAATTTGATGCCTGGAACATTTTGTTTTTCACAGATGCTAGAGTGGCGCTTCCGGAGGAATCGCAGGTTTAGTGGGGGCGAATGTCGTCGAGATTTTCTCTCCTCTCTCACTTGTGAAGGCCTACAAAAAACATATTTGGTGAAGGTAGCCGGAATTCCCCGAGAAGTCCAGGATGCATCAAGGATGTCAAAGGAAGGTCACATACAAAGTTTCAAAGAAATCAAGAAAGTCCATGGTAGCGGTCAAAGTTGGTCAAAGCTGGTCAAAGTTGGGAAATTAGGGCAAAAATTTCATTGTCACCAAATTAGATGAAAATCCATATACTTGTAAAGATTGTCAAAGGCAGTCTATAGCCCAAATTTCAGCAGAAAATGGATTTGGTAGCACATTGATATGCTATGTTCATTTTGTAAAAATGTATTTTTTCTAGTTTGACCCTACAAATTCTTGTATAGAAATTTATGTTAGCCATATGGTTTGGCATGTATAAAGACCATATGTGCCTACATATTTGTATAAAGTTTCAAGGCTATCCGAGCTTCCTAGACACCTTAATGCCACCTTGCAAGCTTCCAAATGTAGTCACACTTGTACAAGTTAGATTCAGATGGGAGTTTTTTCTGCATATTCCTGAAGGAGATCTTTGGAAACATAGTCCTACAATGTTTCATCTTCATCAAAGACTTTTTGGAGGGTCAAAGAGCACGAAGTCCAGTTTTCAAGGTCACCGCAGTTTTCTAGAATAAGAAAATTGAAGGCTTGAATGTCTGCCACATGTCAAAATATGATTGAACCATGTTGTACGGTCAAGATGAGCTCATATTCAAGGGTGGAGATGCACTAAAGCATAAAGGAAGGAGGATCCACAAATTTTTTCCATAAAAGAAGACCTTTTTTACAATCAAAGATCAATAATGCAGCATTTCTCCAAAAATAGTGGCTTATCTTATCCGAATTGATGTCAGCACTGATCCGACGGTCCAGATCATCCCCAGATCCAATGGTGGAGAATGAGGGCGCCTAAATTTCACTCCTTTACACTAGATTTGATAGAAAGAACAATTCCAAGCCATTGATTTGATTAATCAAATGGTTGTAATCAAAAGTAGTGATCCTAGAGTTGAGAGTTGATTTCTCTAGATCCAAGGGCCCAAATTCATTCAGAAAACTATATAAACCCCCCTCCAAACTCCTAGAGCATCATTGTTAGGCATCCATAGGGCTCATGCTAGCTTACGGTTTCCTTGAGACGATCACCCTCGGTTGAGCGAGTGAGGATCCAAGGTGAGCTAGTATGAGTATAGAACCTAGTTTCAAATTTAAGTTAGAACTCCAATTTAGGATAGGCTCTTGAAACCAGCATCTCTATCTTGACTCACCCTCGGTGGAGCGTGTGAGTGAGTTAGAGCTGATTTTAATGAGTCTTAGACTTCTTTAGTTAGACGTTACGAGCCTAGACAGACATAGGGTCACTGGAGTGGAACTCACCTTCTTACGTGTGACATTCGGTTGAACTGTCATGGTTTGAGGGTCGGAACCACCTTTGATCAGTAGACTGCTTAGCATGACGTACACGACGATCTTTTACATGTAACTTAATTCAAATTCTTTTAATTCATGTCACTTGTCACTTGTCTCTTGTCACCTCTCTCAGTCTCTTAAGTATTTTTTATGTCTTCTATTTCTTCTATGTGTGAGAAGGCTCCGCAGTATTGCGTTGAACCAGTGAGGATGTTTCTTTGAGCTTGTGAGTAAAATCCATCATCATAATTCACTTGCATGCATAAAATCCATACAAATCCATACATATTTATTAGTTTCTGAAAGTGTATAAGAAGCTCCAATATTGGACCATTCTTCCTTTCGAAACTGATTCATGTGTAAGGATTCCATCTATTCTCATCATGCATACATATCATCCAAAGAAGGCTATACATATGGATTAGAATTAGGAAGTGTTTAAGAAGCTCCTTCAATGGACCATTCTTCCTTCCAAATTTGATTCGTGTGTATGGTTCTCTTTCATTCTTATCATTCATGTCATCAATCTAACTTGCACACCTACATTCCCATTCCCATAATTATTTCAACATCTCTCTCTTCTCCATACTCAACATTAATTTCACCTTCACATCTTTAAACCTTCCAACATTCATTAGCTTCATACACCCTGTGTGTGCCACGACCGGACCCGATCCACCCGGATTGCGATCACCTCCACACCGGGGTGTTTTCCATGGCCGCTTCTAGGTTCTCCTGGTTTTGTTGTTGTAGCCTTCTGTTCTCTTCTTGAGCCGCTGCTAGATGGCGACGTAGTAGAGCCATGTTGCGTTGAAGTCTCGCATTGTGGCCCATTTGTTCTCTGAGTTGTTCCTCCATAGCTTTGCCTGTCTCAGCATACTTAGCTTCGAGTTTTGTCTTCGATTGTTGGAGGTCAGTCACCTGGTGTTGTAGTGCTGTATTACCTAGTTCCAAGGCATCGACTCGTGCCTGGAGTTGAGCCGAGAGAATGCACAGCTCTGTGTTATTTTCTTCTAATAGCTTATACTCTTGCTTAAGCTGAGTGGCCGCTTCAACCATGGTGTCTAGTGCACTACTAAATGATGTGGATGCATGGGTAGAGGTGGAACATGCAAAGGGTCGGGAAATGGGGAAGGGAAAAGTGGATGATGTGCCTATGAGTGAAGTGAGATGTGATGATGGTGGAACAGACGTGGCGGTGGGTGCTCCTGTGGATAGTGAAATATCCATGGGATCGGATGTGATAGTGTGTGAAGTGTTAATTGTGAATACGGGAACGGTAGGTGGTGTGTTAGTGGTGGCAGTGAATGTGGGGGAGTGGGGTTGGGGAAGGGACTTTTTATTATAATTCTCAACTTGCTGGAGTATATTTACAAGGTTTGTCCAGAATGATGGTTGGGTGATTTGGGTTGATTCTGAGGGGGTTAACAGGGGTACAGTGGGTAGGGGTTGGGAGGAAGGAACTGTGTGGGTGAATGGAAAAGGTTGGGATAAGGTTTGGCTAGTGGCAAGTGGTTGTCCCAGGGCGGGGAGATAAGAGGGGTGACCTATTATGGTTTGATCGGTGGCAGGATGACCTGTGTGGGGTTCAAAAATTTGGGCAGAAGTGATGGCTGTGGGTAAAGGGAAGGCGGTAGAAAAGGAGGTGTGTACATTGGTTTCACCATGGGTGGATATCGGTTGTTCGGAAAGACTCGTGGAAAAGGGTTCTGAAGGCTGGCTGGGAGGTGATGGCGGAGGTGGTGAATGTGTATTTACATCTGGTTCGTCACTGGGACTAGGGCTAACCATCTGAACATCTTTTGTCATTGAAGTAGGCAATATGGTAGATACCTCCATTTGAATCATCTTTCCCCGCCGTGGCCTTGTATCTATCCTTCTTTGATCATAAGTAGGGTTCGCCTGATAGACCAATGTTCTCATGGCTTCCCCGATGCCACAGGTGTCCGCCAAAAGGTTCAACGATTCTACAAAATGTGGGTCGATGTTCTCCGATTGCAACATGTGGTTTACTAGGGCTCGATTCGCTTCTTCTGACATCTTGTGTCTCCTCTGCACCTGCTTGATTGTCCGGTATAGTCTTTTGAGTTGTGCGGTATAGGCAGGGGCTTCCTCTTCACTGTCTTCTGGTTCATTTCTTTGTGCACCTTCCTGAACTTGTGTGTTTAGGTCATGAGGATGTTGTGCCACCTCTTCCCCATGTACTCTGCTTGTCTCGCCCCGTGGCTGTTCTCTTTGGACTGATGCTCCCGGATCAACATTGTCAGGGGAACCTTCACTGTCTGATAGGTGGACCGTCTGCAGGAATCTTTCAAAATCAAAGTTTGGATCCTCTGTGAAGGTGGCCATAGATGCAAACTCTACATCGGTAGGTAGTGGAGGGGCGGATGGAGCGGGTTGTACCACATCCCCAACTTGAACTCCTTGAAGATGGATCGTGAAAGGTGCGACCTGAGCTTCTGGTCTGGGGGAAGCTTCGGTCGTGGCTTCGTGAGGGATCATTACCTGGGAGAGCGATCCACGCATTCGTTTTGCAGGCTGGCTCCCTGACTTCCGCCCTTTGAACAACTCCAGTTGTGCATATTTTAGGGCTCTGGCAACCGGCACATCATATGCAAGACATCGATAGATAATTCTTGTAAGCGCACAAAAGCCATGTAGAGTAGTCTTCCTCACTCCCCGCTTGCCTGCCTCATACACTTGGTCCAAGATCCATACAGGCATCTTAATGGGCAAGCTTCCAATCTCTGCTAGATATAACCCATACCACATTTTCTTGTGAGGTTGGGTGAAACGGTCCTGAGCTGGGAATGCGAAGTGTTGGAGGCACATCCGCAATGGTATGGCGATGTTGGGGGTGAGGGCGCACATTTCTTTTAGCTTCTTGATTCTGTTGCTTTTCATCGACTCAGGTATCAAGGGGTCGCGGTCAGAAGGTACATGCGTGCCATACATCTGAAGTGCTTCTCTGATTAAAGTAACATTCAATTCGAACTTCCTCATTTCCTCCAGATGTGACAAGGAGGGCACCCAGAATGTGCCTGAATGATCTTTATCACCTGTGGGCTTCAGTGTGGCAATTAGGTAGTAGCACCTGAGGAAATCGGGTTTAGGCAGAGCTACACTAAAATAAGTTTGTAATCCTGCTTTTTGCCAGATATCTTGAAGTGGAGCAACATTCTGTAAGGTTTCGAATTCTCTTGAAAAGAACTGGAAGGTCCACCACACTCCTCCACACTCCATCTTGGACTCCCATATATGATCTGCGTCTCCCAAGTCTCTTGGCATTTCATTGAACCAATGAGAGTGCCCTTTTACTCTTTCGGTTAGGCCATTTGGTGGATCTGGAATAGGAGTTCTCCGCACATTCACGAACTCTTCAGGCCGAGCTGTTGGTGGGGCCTCCACCGGCATGGCATCCCAATTGATTTGAGCACCTGAGCCTGCCTGAGAGCTTGTGCCTGCTACTGCTGCCATGGGAATCGGGTGCTTATCTGCTAGAAGAAGAAAGGCACATTAGTGTTGCATAGGAAACAGGATGTAATGGTGTTCCCTTCACAATACTAACATGACAATCCCGAAGGTTAGTGGTCAAAGATGAAGTGCTTGTGATAGGTGTGAGTGGTGATTAGAGGTCAGTATCATCCTAGATGCCTACTTTGGTTATGCAGTGGACTCGGAATGCACCTATGTCAGAGTGGATGGGTTTACAAAAATTGGGTCAGGGGGTTTGATACATGGTTTAGGTCTCCAGACTTTGATAGGGGATTCATAGCTCTTAGAGCTAAAGATAGGCAACGGTTTATGATGGATTTGGGACCTTTTGGGTACCCATTTCCAGACGTTCCTCGATGTGACTACGTGTGGGTCAGAGTAGTATTTAGGTAGAGTTCCTGCGTTGTTAGTCGAGAGGACTTGAGAGTGTGGAATTATGCCAGTAACTAGAGTTGGAACTATTTGGGCTCGTAAACAGGCCCTGGGCACCCATATGTGTCTAGCATTGGGGCTAGCCTTCCTTGACCGCTTAGGGACCCAAATAGATGTGGTGTGCCTAGGAGGTTTCCTAGGGTACTCCTTCACTTGTGTCCGTGATGGTGTGGCTGGTTTGTTGTCTCCTCGAGAGTCTGCCATTAGAGTTGTGGGTTTTCCATCCTTGCGTATCCAAATCTGCTTCGCGCCACGAGGTGATCCGTGTTGCATGGGTTGGCGCTCCTGCTTCTTGATCAATGGCCTCCTTCGTGTTGTATAGTGTTTGGTCTTCATGTTTAGAATCTCCTTTGACCCCGCTGCGAACTCCTCATTGACTCCTGTACCTTTGGTAAGATTGACAAACCTCTGCACCATAGAAGTTTGGACAAGAAGAGCAACATTATCTTTATGTGAATTCCTGGAGGGACCAGGAGTTGGTGCCTGTTCTATTGGTTTGAGTGCTTGATTTTCTAATTCAATCGTCAGACGGCTTTGGCCTACCCAAGCCTGAAGAAGTCCACTTCTTAGGTTGAGGTTGACTGCGTGATCATAGATCCAGTCTTGGCCTAAGACAAGAGGTTCGGTCAGATCCTCGTCTTCACACACTAGCACTTTTGTTGGAATGAGGACCTCTTGTATGTAGAGGGGGAGATCCACCTCTCCCATGCAAGGGGTTTCAACACCTCCTAATCCTATCAGATATGCTTCTAGGGGTTTTACCTCCAATTGCAGCTGCTGGCAATAAGAAAGCAGAACTGCACTTGTGGCTGCTCCTGAATCAATTAAAGCTCTCACGCTTGTTGTGCTGTCTCTTTGTCCTATTTCTAGAGTCACAAAAGGTCGTCGATCCACTATCTTATGGGTACGTTCACCTGAAGCCTCACACATGGCCATGTGATAGCCTTGAGACTCTTGAGTGTCAGTCATAGGCTGATCCCTCCCTTGTCTCCTCAACTTCATTCGTCTGATGCGCTCTAAGGCCTCTGCCTGTGCCTCTTCTCGAATTCGTTTTTCCTCCTCTTTACGTTGCTTAGAAGTATTGAGTCGACTTAGCATGTCCTCCATGAGGGGTTCCTGATACAGCTTGACTCTACATCCGCTAATATAGTTTGGGAGAACATCACCCTCTAAAGTGGCTAGTTGTACTGCTCCACTCGTGGAGATCCTATTGATGATCATAGGTCCGTAGCCTCTCTTTTCTAGCTTCCTTGCGTGTTGTTTCAATGTGTAGACTAAAACTAGATCTCCTGCTTTCAAGCCCTTATCCTTCACATGGGCATCAAAGTATGCCTTCTGTCTCTTCTTAGCTGCATATATCCCTGCAGCTGCTCTCAGTCTTGTTTCTCCTAATCGTTCAAGGTCAAAAAGTCTAGAGGAGAGTTCATGACCCGTCCATTTGTGCTCTTGTGCTACTTTCAATGTAGGTATTAAGAAGTCCAACGGTAGCAATGCGTTTTGGCCAAATACCATCTGAAAGGGGGTGGCTTGGAGTACCGTTTTGTAGGCGACTCGGTATGCCCAAACAGCATGGTGTAGCTGTTTGTCCCAATCAGAGCATTTATTGTTCACTAATTTTGTCAACACATTGCATAGGATCTTATTGGTGCTTTCGGCTTGCCCATTGGCTTGAGGGTGATAGGGGGCAGACTTCTTATGCACTACCAAGAATTCTTGGAGCAGATTTTCAATAACTTCATTCAAGAAGTGAGTGCCTCTATCACTAACTAGCTCTATGGGTAGCCCGTATCTTGTGAATACATTCTCAAACAAGAATTTAGCAGTTGTCTGAGCGTCGTTCTTCGTTGTGGCTTTTACCTCTACCCACTTGGTTAGATAGTCCGTGGCAACGATGATATACTCAGCATGGGAACCCTTAGCTGGGGGATTGATAGGACCTACAAAGTCTATTCCCCACTTAGAGAATGCTCGTCTGCCCACATGGGCTTCAGGGGCATCTCATCTTTGCGTATAGGATACTGGGTTCGCTGACAAATCTCACACCTCTTCACATAGAACGATGATATACTCAGCATGGGAACCCTTAGCTGGGGGATTGATAGGACCTACAAAGTCTATTCCCCACTTAGAGAATGCTCGTCTGCCCACATGGGCTTCAGGGGCATCTCATCTTTGCGTATAGGATACTGGGTTCGCTGACAAATCTCACACCTCTTCACATAGGTATGTGCATCCATGTGAAGGGTGGGCCACCAAAATCCTGCAAATAATATTGCCTTAATCACCCGATCTGGTCCAAAGTGTCCTCCTGCTACACCTTGGTGAGCAGTTTCCAAAATCTTTAGATATTCACTCTCATGAACACAAAGTCTCAGGTAACCATCCTTACCACGCTTGTAGAGATTATCACCAATGAGTGAGTACTCTAGGGCTTCTTGTTCTAGACTTCTTTTCCTAACCAGAGTCATGTCTGGAGGGAATGTTTTCGTCCTCAGGAAGGATACTAGTGGTTCACTCCAATCTGGCACTATGGACACTTGATAAAGAGTGGCATGTTCCACAGGTGGTTTAGTGCAACAAATTGGGCATTCCTTGCACAACTTTTGGACATCAGCTTCCATAGTTGGCCAATGCACTCCTAGTCTCCTCAGGGTCTATAGGGTTCGTTGTTTTGAGTAGTGTTGCTCTAATGCACCTACGTGTGCCAATTGCAACCACTTAGCGTACTCATCCTCTTCCACACAACAGGCCAAGATCCCTTTATCTGTGTGCTTGTACATACTTCCTGCCACGATGTGGTACTTTTGGGCTTTTACTACCTCTCTATCCTGCGTGTTTATTACTGGGTGGTTAGGCCTGTATGTCAATACTGGTACCAATGGCTTAGCCCACTGCGGTACCACTTCCAAATTAAACAAGTAAGCATCAGGAAGGTCATCTGACACTCCTTGTGGGGCTTCTCCTGATGTGAGCCTTGAGAGATGATCTGCTCTTAGGTGAGTTCTGCCTTTTCTCACTACTACCTCAAAGTCATACTCCATTAGTAAGAGAAACCATCTTACTAATCTACCTGTATTACATGGCTTGTTTACCAGGTATAGTATGTTGATATATTTAGGTAGTGATGTGTGTGAACACTCTAGGACTGCCGGGGCACTTTTTTCCCTCTTTAGGAGGTTTTTTTCCCCCGGCTTGTATATACGCCGATTGCCCTAATGGGCTACTTATCTCTGTACATTCTCTGGTAATACATTCAGTCTTGTGTGTTGTGCTCCAAGCTTCTTCTTCTTCCTTGTGCTGTTCGCGTGCTTCCGCAGACGTCTAACTCCAACAATTGGTATCAGAGCAGGTCGTCGCTTCTTCTAGGGCGCCGTCGACACTCCTCCGTTTGCAATCTCAGATTCGCACGAAATTTGGTGAGCATACTCAGGGTGTTTCCCAGATCAAAACTGCTTTGCTTTGTCGTGCCGAAATCGCGATCTGAGCTCGTTTCGGCCTCCGAACGCACTATCGCAGTGCTTGTGCAGGCTATTTCGTCCTTTTGTGCCAAAGGTATATACCAGTTTCTGTTCGCCAGTTTAAGCGTCTCGAAGTCTGCTACAGGTCTAGCAGAACTCGTTTGGGCAGTTCCGTTCAACGTTTTTAGATACAGTCAATTTTCTGCATCAAGGTATTTTAGTCACCGGCCATGGCTGAAAGCAGTGATGTATTCCGTATGTTGGCTGTTGAGGATAAGTTGGATGGTACCAACTACCCATTATGGGCTTATATGATGCGACATGTACTGGTTGCAAAAGGATTGTGGAACATTGTGCAGGGTGTTGAAAGACGTCCTGTTACACCTGTAACGACAGGTACTGCAAATACAGGTGTTGGAGGTGATGAAGATGGTGTCGAAGATGATATTCCGCAGATTCCTATTCGTGCTGCTGTTTCTGTTGCACCTACTGCAGAGCAGATTCGTTGGGATGGCAGAGATGCCCAGGCACATGCATTGATAGCTTTGTCTGTCAAACGTGCCATTATTCCTCACATTCGCTCTTGTAGAACAGCAAAGGATGCTTGGGATACACTTACCACTTTGTACCAGGCTAGGAATGAGGCTCGTGTTGCTTACCTCCGAAAACAGTTGGAGAGTGAGCACATGAATGAAGGTGATTCTATGGACAATTTTCTTACAAAGATCAAAGACCTGAAGGAACAATTGATTTCTGCTGATGAGGTTATACCAGATAGCTCACTTGTGCAGACCGTTCTGAATGGTCTTCCTGATTCATATCAGAGTTTTGCCTCTACTCTTCGGTTGATGATGAAAGGCAATCCGAATGCCTTGTCATTTGAGGAATTAGTCTCTGTTCTGTTGCAGGAAGATCAGTCCAGGCAGAACAGGTCCATTATGCGTGTTGCAGATCAAGCTTTCCTGGCTAGTCAGAAGGGCAAAGGAAAATGGAGCTCTTCTACTAGTAAGCAGAAATCTGCAAATGCTGCACAATCGAAGAACCAGGATAAAGATGAAAAGAAATCAGAAAAGCAGAAATTGTTCTGCAAGTACTGTAAAGGAAATGATCATATTATAAAGAACTGTCCAAAACTGGCTGCTAAAGAGGCAAAGAAGAAAGAGGCTGGAATGGTTGTTGCAGAGGCCTCTACACCAAAAACAGAGTCTGCAAATCTTGTGCAGGAAGAAGAATGGGCGTTTACCACTGTCTGCAGTTTTGACCCATCTTCTCATGATCAGTGCATGTCTGTAGTAGACTCAGATGTTTGGTATTTTGACAGTGGGGCGACCAAACATATTACCTCGCAGCGCAGTTTCTTCTCTTCACTCGAGCCTGCCCCTACAGGGAATACTGTCACATGCGCCAATAACTCCTCTTATCCTGTTATGGGAGTTGGTAAGATCATTCTGACTACTGCTGATGGTAGTTCTTTCACTTTGTCAGATGCTTTATTTGTGCCAGGGATCAAAAAGAATCTGTTATCAGTTTCTGCATTAGCCAAGATTGGCTTGGTTGTGAAATTTGTTGATGACAGGTGTACAGTCCATGATCTCTCAAATGGCGATGTGATTATTGCTTCTGGCATTTTATGTCGTGGGCTGTATAAGCTCATAGACTATGAAAGATCTGTGAATGATTCGGCATGTGCAGTTCATGATTCTCAGGCTATGTCAGATGCAAAGCTTTGGCATGCACGCTTTGGTCAACTGAATTTTGCTAGTTTATTACGCCTGCAGAAATCTGAAATGATGTCCTCTTTGCCCAAACTTGAGGCACCTGGAAAACATGTTTGTGAAGGCTGTATTTTGGGCAAAATGCAGCGTTCTTCCTTTCCAAAAGATGGTTCAGTTCGGGCTACGCAGAAATTGCAGCTTGTACATAGTGATGTCTGTGGTCCTATGCAGACACCCTCTTTTGGAAATTACCTTTACTTCGTGACTTTCATTGATGATTTTTCCAGGCATGCATGGGTATATCCACTCAAAGCAAAGTCCGAAGTGTTCATGTGCTTCAAACAGTTTTTGGTTTTGGCTGAAAATCTGTCAGCATGTAAAATGGGCACCCTCCGTTCTGATCGAGGGGGGGAATATATGTCTTCAGATTTTAATGCATTTCTGGTTGAACGTGGGATAAAACACCAGTGTACAGTGCCGTATACACCTCAACAGAATGGAGTTGCTGAACGAAAGAACAAGTCACTCATGGAGATGGCGAGGTGCATGGTCAAAAGTCAGGCTTTACCACATAGTTTCTGGCTTGAGGCTGTCATGTGTGCAGCATATGTACTGAACAGGTGTCCCACTAAAGCGTTGCAGTCTATCACTCCATATGAGGCTTGGCATGACCGCAAGCCATCTGTTGCTCATCTGCGTGTTTTTGGTTGTTTGGCATATGCATTAGTGCCTGAACAACATCGCAGAAAATTGGATGATAAGGCAGTAAAATGTATTTTTGTTGGGTACAGTTCTGAAAGTAAAGGCTATCGTCTGTATCATCCACAGACTAAACGCATTCTGGTTAGCCGTGATGTTGTCTTTGTGGAAGATGCTATTCAGCCATTGCTTTCATGTACTAAGGAGACATCTGTTAGCTCCAAAGACATGTATGATACTTTGATGCCTCTTTTTACAGGTGGACAGGCTAGTGCTGGTCCTAATGAGGCAACTTCTCAGCCTTTGCAGGTTTCATATGATGATGCAAATCATTCCATTTCTGATGCAGATTTACATGATGCACTTGTTGATGAGAGAGCTGATATTGAGCAGGCAAAAACTATGCCAAAATGGCTGGTGCAGACTTTGCGTGACAACAAATTAGATGCTCCTTTGTCATATCGTACTCGTTCAGGCTCTCATAGTGCCTCCTTTGCATCAGATTGCTATGCTATGGCTGCATCTAGTCTCTATGATGAGAATGAGCCTGTTTCTTTTGATGAAGCACAAAATTCAGACAATTGGATGGCTGCTATGCAATCTGAATATGATGCTATAATGAAGAATGGTACATGGTCTTTATGTGACTTGCCTCCTGGCAAGAAGGCCATTGTCACTAAGTGGGTATACAAGCAGAAGTGTAAACCTGATGGTACAGTTGACAGGTATAAGGCTAGGCTTGTTGCAAAGGGTTATGCACAGGAAAGAGGCTTTGATTTTGATGAGACCTTTGCACCTACATGCCGTATGACTACTGTTCGGAGCATTTGTGCACTTGCAGCCCATCATGGTTGGAATGTACATCAGTTGGACATTAAAACAGCATTTCTGAATGGTGACTTGCATGAAGAAGTGTATGTTTTTCAGCCCCGTGGCTTTGTGCAGAAAGGGCATGAAAACCAGGTGTGCAGGTTAAAGAAGGCGTTATATGGTTTAAAGCAAGCACCACGTGCTTGGTATGAGAAGATACATGCCTATCTGATTGCACATGGTTTTGAGAACAGTCCAACTGAAAGCACCTTATATGTTAAACGTGCTAATGATGTGCTTCTGATCATTGTTGTCTATGTTGATGACATGCTGCTCACTGGTCCTATTGAGACACATATTGCTGATTTTAAGGCTGATTTGCATGCCTCATTTGAGATGTCTGATTTGGGGCATTTGCATCACTATTTGGGCATTCAGTTTATGCACGTTGATGGTGGAATGGCTTTGTGTCAAACGAAATATATTGACACATTATTGCAGCGTTTTGGCCTTGAAGACTGTAAGCCTATTGCCACTCCTATGGAGACAGGTTTACGATTGAGTCTTCATGATGCTGGAGATGCATTTGATGCTGTTCTCTATCAGCAGGCTGTTGGATGCTTGATTTACTTATGCATTACTCGGCCAGATATTCAGTTTGCTGTCTCACAGATGAGCAGGTTTATGCATTGCCCAGGAGTCACGCATTGGAAAGCGGTTAAGCGCATCTTTCGCTACTTGAGTGGTACTCAGCTACTTGGGTTGTTTTATCCCAAGGGAGGATCACTTTTCACGAAGGCTCTGCCTACGGAGAAGTTTGAAGCTTTCCGCAAAGCTTTGGGCTTACTTCCTTTTGTGGAGTGATTTCCACATAGCTTGGCACTTCCTTATACATGAGTGCCAACTCCTTGTTCACCGCATCACTCCCAGGGGGGATTTGTTGATATATTTAGGTAGTGATGTGTGTGAACACTCTAGGACTGCCGGGGCACTTTTTTCCCTCTTTAGGAGGTTTTTTTCCCCCGGCTTGTATATACGCCGATTGCCCTAATGGGCTACTTATCTTTGTACATTCTCTGGTAATACATTCAGTCTTGTGTGTTGTGCTCCAAGCTTCTTCTTCTTCCTTGTGCTGTTCGCGTGCTTCCGCAGACGTCTAACTCCAACATAGTAGAGCTTGGTGATCAGTAAAAAATTTGAACTTATTTGCAAGCAAATAATGTCTAAACTTTTTAACTGCATATACCATGCCTAATCCTTCTCTCTCAGTAGTGGTGTAATTTCATTCAGCTGCATTCAATTGTCTACTGGCATACGCAATTGGGAGATCCATATTACCTTCACCAGTAGGTTGTGCGAGTACACATCCAATAGCGTAATTGGATGCATCCACATGAACATGGAATGGCTTGTTCCAATCTGGTGTGGTCAAGATTGGTGCTGAACATAATCTTCGTTTAAGCTCCTGGAAGGAATTCTCACATTCATCAGTCCACTCAAAGTTAGTCAGAAGTCCGTACATTGGCTTTGCAATGACAGCATACATGTGAATGAACCGGCGGTAGTAACCACAATGCCCCATGAAAGCTTGTACTTCCTTGACATTCCTTGGCCTAGGTAGCTCTGCTATGGCTCTCACTTTCTCTTCGTCAGTGGATATGCCGTTCTTAGACACTATGTGCCCTAGAATTTTGCCTTGCCTGACCATGAAAACACACTTTTCTGGGTTCAGGCAGACTTGATATTCTCTGCATTTATCAAAGATCTGTCTGAGTTTGGGTATATGGGTATGTCTAATGTTGGAATGAGCGCAAAGATCATCAACATAGACTTCCAAATTCTTCCTCAAGAACTCTTTAAACACGTGACACATTAATCTTTGAAAGGTAGCCGGTGCATTGGTAAGCCCGAATGGCATTACCCGAAAGGCAAATATGCCCCACTCCGTGGCAAAAGCCGTCTTATGTTGATCCTCTGGAGCAATGGCTACTTGATTGTAGCCCGAAAACCCATCTAGGAAGTTGTACACTTCCTTGCCTGCTACCCTTTCTAATAGATGCTCAGTGATAGGAAGCGGATAACTGTCTCTAATCGTGGCGGCATTAACTTTTTTAAGGTTAATACACACACGCAACTTTCCATTTTTCTTGGGCACCACTACAATGGGGGATACCCACTCAGTGTGCTCAATTTCATAGATGAATCTGGCTTCAACCAGTCGATCTATCTCCTCTTTGATCTTAGCAGCATAGTTATCGTTGTATGTGTAGGGCTTCTGTTTCGAGGGTCTGGCGTCTGAGGTCATGGGGATTGTATGTGAACATATATCAGGGTCTACCCCTTTCAAGTCCTTATAACTCCACGCAAATACATCTCGGTATTCTCTTAGCAAGGCTATCAGCTCTTGTTCTTCCTCTTCTGTCAGGTCATGACCTATGTATGTGCATCTTTCTTCTCCTTCCTCGATGGCGACAACTATTTTCTTGGTAGTTTCCTTGCTATCATAGGCTTCTCCTGCTAGTGCCTCTCGTTTCGGCATTCTGATCATGACTCTCCTGTCATTTATCTCATACTTCTTAAAATTTTCTGGGACCTCAAACAAAGATTCGTCCTCTTCTGGTGAGACTTCTCTCTTCTTTCGTTTCTTTCCTTCTTCCTTCGGGGTCACATGTGTGGCTAATCTTACATCATTTGTAAGCTCTCCATGCCTCTGGGGTTGAAATTCTACTTCATAGAAGTATTCTTCATCTGATGCAAAAGGTGGGTCCATGATGATTGACTCTAGATCGGAGTCACTCGCATCCTCAATTGCATCAGGGCTAGGTTCGCATTCCTCTAAAACTGCATCTCCCATGATTGGCTCTATGGAGAATACAGAGATGTCATAGCCATCCTCGTCGCAGTGAGGTGTCCACTATTCTTCATTGATGGCTACGTCCATTGTTGCTAGGATTTCTGCCCAGCCATGGGGTTCAAATTCCTCATCAGGAAAGACTACAGGTGCATAGGCTGGGTCTTGAATGGGTCTATGTGTTTCGTTTGCACCTATTTCTCTAGCCTTTTCTCTCCTATCTTCCTCTACTACTACTTTGCACATCCACAAGTGAGTGTCTTCATGCATCCATGAGGATCCTGATCCTATGGAATGCACTGATTCCGTATCATCTTTGGCTCTATGGATGGGGTTCCATTGGATAGGAGGGACATCTCTATGAGAGTAATCTTTAAGATTCACTTTGGTTGTAACACCTAAGTGTTGTAGGTACAAGGAGTTGGTTCCCCAATCCTGTACCACTTGCAACTGTCGCATAAAAGGTCGTCCCAAGATCATCTCATAGGCATGATTTTTGCTGAAGTCACATATAGCAAATGTATGATCAAACTCGACACCACAGGTGGTGAGAGTTATTCCTTCTAGCAATCCTAAGGGTCTCTCAATATGACCATCGGCCATCTGCAATTTCATTCTCGTTGGCCTGAGTGCTGGCTTGCCCCAACTCTTCCATAGGGAAGTGGTGGCAATTGCAACTCCTGCACCTGAGTCCAAAATTGCCTTGGTGGTGTGCTCCTGGTAGGTAATGGGAAGATAGGTATTCCCTTCTTCACCTTCACACATATCTCCTATCTTATCCAAGGGTATCTCTGGCACCGTCCTATGTGATCCTACCTGGGAATGAGGTTTCACTATCGCTGGTACTTGTTTGGCGACATGTTCCCATAATTCAGGTCTAACCTTGAGTAGCTCTTCTAACTTGAGATTGCACTGCACTTTAGTGTTTTTCACTACCTCTGTGTTCCTAGGTAAGACTGAGTCCTCATTTCGTACCATGACCGTGGGTGTTCTCATACAAGTAGACTTAGCCTCCCATGGGCCTGTGAAGTGGGGTAATTCTTATAGAGAGTTAGACTCAAAGTCTAGTCTTTCTTGAGAGTGGGTGCTCTCCTGCTCCTCATAGATGGATGGGATGTCTTGTGGGAATTGGTCGCGTGCATCATCCACAAGTTCAATAGGAGGAGGGACTTCACTCTCTTTAGCCCATTTGTGTTCTTGAATCTCGCGTAGGAATTCTGGTGTGAACCGATTCATAGAAGATGATGTGTCTGGCTCCGTAGAGTTAGGCACGTAGGCTTCCTGGGGAGGTAGGCTCACGTTCTCACTTGCCTTGCCCTTATTTTGAGAGGCGGGTTCCTTTTCTGATTGTGCAGTTAGCCTCTCTATTCTTTCTAGGGAGGGGGGGTTGTTTGGTTCAGTGGAATTGGGCACATAAGCTTTCGGTGGGGGATGGGTCATGTTTTTGCTTGCTTTATCTCTTTCTTGATTTTTTTTCTTCCTTGGCAGATCTTGCAATTATGCCCTCTAACTTCTCTAGAAGTCCATCCAAGTGTAATTGTGTCTTGGCTGAGCCCGAGTAATTGAAAAGGCGACTGGCTTCAAACATAGTCTGAGCCAATGCGACCATTTTTGCGCAAAGCTTGGTTCTTTCTATCTCTAGGTCAGCTCTAGGGTAGCACTTGTCATGATCCGTTACATTTGGCCCTTCTTGGATTCTGGCATGATATGCTTTAAGCATCATGTCTATGTCTTCAGGAGTGGGATCAGCTAATACTGATCCTACTCGGGGTGGTGGGTGGGTTACGTGGGGTGTATTAGAGGGTGGAGGGATGGAGGGTGATGGGGATGGTAGCGGTGGGAATGTGTGAGTGCGGTTGAGATGTGATCTCTATTATTTTTGCTTTGGTTTCTCTCAAGCTTTCTTCAAGTTCGCTCATCTTTTTTGCCCATTGCCTTTTCATTCTTTCACGACTATCCTTCCAGGCTCTAGTCCTCTTTTTGGTTATGCTCTCTGTTTCACTCACCTCGGGGCTCTTTTCCTGACCAACACCTTGGTTTTGTTGTAGTGCCTGGGCTCTTGTGATCACTTGCACAGGTGCAGTGGAAGTCACACTCCTTGTGGAGTCTACAACTAACCCAACAACATTGATAGGAGTGATTTTAGGCATGTTATTAGGGTTCTTTGGGCAATCTCGTAGGAGATGCTCTTTCCCGCAGTCTTGACAGAAACCCTGAATGGTTACTGGTTGAGGTTGTGTAGGGGCAGACAGTGGACAATCACGTATAAGGTGATCTCCTTGACATCTGAAGCATGGTCCTCTAGGAAATGGGGGTCGTACCTGCCTAGGTTGAGGTCTAGAGTTGGGGTTTGTGTACATGACATTGGCATACTCAGGTTCCCCACTACTTTCACTTGGATCCTCATAATAGTATGACTCGTTATGCTCGGGTGACTGCACGTAGTAAGCCTGTGGGCTATCAATATGTGTGGAGTCAAAACTATGGTCACTTGGATCACTGTCTGATAGCAATGGGGTGACTGGGACTATGGCTCTATTCGGATTTTCCTCAGCAGATGCATATTTCACTGGGATCACATTGGTTGGAGCAGGGGGTTGCTGCACTAGGACTGGTTGAGATCTCTGCTGCCCTTGATAAGGTGGCTGATAAGTTTGCTATGGTCTGTTGTATTGTTGTGGTGGGTACTGATTCTGGTATCTACCCTGTTGTGGATATGGCTGAGGGTAATTTTGCCTAACAGTTTGTTTGTTATATGGGCAGTCTTGTGCAGTGTGGTTGGTGTACCTGTGCTCTATGGTGCAGTACTGGCTACTAGGATTCGCCTGGGGTTGGGCCATAATGGGACATACATTTGCCATATGGTCACCGCCACAAGTGTAACACCGCTTAACTGGGGCAAATCTCGGAATTTGTTTGCTAGAGACACCTAGTTTTTGAGCTACCTTCTCTGCAAGTTCCTCAATGGATGTGGATTGACCAGATGTGAGGCTACTAGAGCTATCAGAATCCTTATAGATTTTTGATAGTTCTAATTCCTCACCTAGATTGTCCTCAATGTCTATGCACATGCGCACGCACTCTTCTATCGTTCTGGGGTCCTTCACATACACATATGACCTGAGCTTGGTGCTCAACAATCCATCTAAGAACAAGGCCACTTGTTTGGCTGGTGTGGGTAACTCCGGCATCAGGCATCTCTCCAGGTAATGCCTAAATCTTTTTCCAGCTAGTCTGACCGTCTCTTGAGGTGTTTGTTTGAAGCTATGAATTAGTGAGGAAGTGTTGTGCCTGATTCCACTCTTAGAAAACTCAATGATAAATGCCTCTAGGAGCTGGTCTATGTTTCTGAAATGCCTCTCGTTCAGTGGTTGAAACCACGTAAGGGCAGTGTTCCTAAGGGTTAGACCAAAAGCATTATATTGTGTGAATAGGTCCTCTACCTGTTCCGCTCTCAAGACTTGCCGAAATTCTGCCACATGGTCATAAGGGTCTCTAGTGCCATCGAAGTAATTCTTCATGGACTTCACCAGTTGAGTTGGTCGCAGGGTCCTAGTGTGTTCTCTCGGTCTTGGCAAAGGGAAATCGTCATCATTCCTTTGATTCCATGGGGTTCTATGTCCCTCAGGTCCCACTCTATTCCTTTCCGTTCCCGTTCTTTCTCTTCCCAGGGAGTTGGCAAAACTTACGTCAGGTTTGTCTCTACTTCTATCTCTTTGAGCTCCATGAGCTTGGGAGGTCCCAGCTCCTTGGTGACTGTATGACACATTAGTCCGAGGTTGGGGAAAAACAAATTCACCCTTCCATGTGTAGGCATGTCTGCCATGCTCGGTGACCACGAAGATCTTCTCTGATGTATTGTCTAAGTAGGTTACTTTGCCTGGGCTATCAGGGTCTTTAAACTCATAGATTGTGAGAGCACCTACTTCATGAGAAAAGGTAGGCTTATACCTCCAAAAGGGCTCATCAGTTTCTCGGTTTAAAAGAAAATCTATGCTTTTATTATCCTGTGGAATCAATTCTGGAGTCATGATTCTGGTCAAGACAGATTTACCGTGGGGAGTTCTCGGCTCTTTCTCTAAATTTCCTTGCTCTATATCACCCATATCAGTTTCTGCAATCACATTTCCAAACTCATCAGTTCTATCAGGAAGAGTGGTGACTACATATATAGTCCCTTCTTTATCTAGGTATGCTCCATTCTCAAACTTCACTACCGGGTGTTCTAGTCCATGGGGTTGATCGGGGTTCTTAATCTGGACCACAGATCTTCTCAGTCCGTCTTTGTAGATGCGAGCACCTAGACGATTCGTCCTGATGTATTCCAATTGAGTCTTGTAAGGTCCCTCTGGTATTTCTAAATAAGCCACCCCTGAACTACCTACTGGTCTCTCCATGTGATAGGACATCTCAGAATCACTTGTTTCTGATGTGGGAGTGTATAGGTAATCACTCAACTGTTGGGCCCAAGACCTGGCAGTGTGATTGACACTAGCTTCAGAAGATCTGAGGCTTTGTCTGTCTCGGCCTAAGTGTCTGCCTGATCTAAGGTTCATATGCCTGATTTATCTACCCCCTTGGACCTAAGCACACTCTCGTTGCAGGTTAATTTGCACCAATCACTTTGTTCTTTTGAGTTGAATATTATGTTTATGGTCTTGTCTGAAATCGCGTCGTCAGGAGTACTTAAGTGAATTTCCGCACTTGATAAGTGATCGACTCCAGTTTACCTTTTGTCCCTTAGAGTTTTCGCACTTAAGACCTACTTAATTCTTGCACTTGGTTGATTAATACTCTTGGACTTGATTCGTGCCTAACGTTGCCCTAATTAATTACCACACCTAAGTTGTACTTAGCCTAGGCTAGGAATTGACAAAGGAGGGTTGAGAGATCTTCCAACCTCAATTAGCTGGTTGACCAGACTGCTACACAAGCCCAGAAAGCCTTCTCCCAAGCTTGGTACTCACCCTTGCTAGCTTGCTTTGGATTGCCTTGAGTGCACACAATGTTCCTGCAAAAGCTCACCAGTCAGTATAGCTCTATTACCACAAGTAACTGACAGACACACATCAATATTTGTAGTCCCCCCTGGAGTAACTCACTGCACCCCTTCAATCTTAGGACCACCTAGTCTCACCTAAAGGCTAACTTGAAAATACATGTTCTAAAACTCCACGTATGATTCTACAAAAAACCAGTCGAGGTCCACGTAGGATTTTCAACAAGCTTTCCAACGAGACCAAAATCTCATTAATCGGAGTTCGTATGGTGAAGTTATGACCATTCAGGCACTTAGGGGTCCAAACAGGCTCTCAGGGTTCAGGAAATTCCTCCCTGGTTTCTAGGTCTTTTGCCCACTCCTAAGGCTCTTATATCCTCCCAATGTGTCCAAAATTAAGCCCAAAGATACCTTCATTCAGTCAATTAAATTACTCTAAATTTTCATGCGTTAAGCCCATGTATCACGATAGGTCGGGTCGAAGTGTCGCGATAGCTCCCAAGTGTCGCGATAGCTCGTGAGTGTCGCGATTGCTCGTGAGGTGTCGCGATACTCCCAGGTGTCGCGATAGCTCGTGAGGTGTCACGATAGGTCGTGAGGTGTCGCGATACTCCCAAGTGTCGCGATAGGTCGTGAGGTGTCGCGATAGCTCGTGAGGTGTCGCGATACTCCCAAGTATCGCGATAGGTCGTGAGGTGTCGCGATAGCTCGTGAGGTGTCGCGATAGGTCGTGAGGTGTCGCGATAGGTCGTGAGGTGTCGCGATAGGTGGTGAGGTGTCGCGATAGGTCGTGAGGTGTCGCGATAGGTCGTGAGGTGTCGCGATAGGTCGTGAGGTGTCGCGATACTCCCAAGTGTCGCGATAGGTTGTGAGGTGTCGCGATAGCTCGTGAGGTGTCGCGATAGGTCGTGAGGTGTCGCGATACTCCCAAGTGTCGCGATAGGTCGTGAGGTGTCGCGATACTCCCAAGTGTCGCGATAGGTCGTGAGGTGTCGCGATAGGTCGTGAGGTGTCGCGATACGTCGTGAGGTGTTGCGATACCTCGAGGTGTCGCGATAGGTCGTGATATGGTGAATTTTTCTGTTCTGTCTAGTGATCCTGGGAGCTCTAGGCCTGCGCAGTGTCGTGGTGCACTCAGAATCGTGATTGGCTGAAGTTTTTGGAGTGTCGCGATAGCTCGAGCTCGCCGCCTCGGGGACTGTGCAGACAGATTCCGTACCTGTTGAGCTTGCTGGAGATGATGATGGAGCTGCAACCTGCAAGAAACATGCAAAAACACACAAAACAAGAACACACACGCTCGCTCTCTCTCAAACTCGCACACAACAAATGAGGGGAATGACAAGGAAGAGGGAATATGTAGTGGAGAAGGAGGTGGAGGTGGAGATGGAGAAGGAGGTGAAGATGGAGATGGAGATGGAGAAAAATCAGAAATTTACCGACTACTTACCATTCCAACGTGTCCTCTCTACGTCTTACCATCACACGCTCGTCCTCAAAGCTCGAATCCCCGGCAACGGCGCCAAAATTTGGTGTAGCTCAGTGATGAGTAGCACCTCCTTTAATGTCAATCTGGGAAGACATGAGGATGGTATGAAGACCTCGAGCAAGTGAAGGCACAAATGTGTGAGTGAGAAGCACACTAACATGCACACACATACACACACACGCGCACATACGGCAAGAACAAAGAGAGTAAGACAATGGAATCACTTCTATTGCAACCAAGTTCTCATACAAGCTCAAAACTACCAGAAGTCAGCCCAAAAATGAGCTCTCTAGCTCTATTTATAGTTTTTGACTAGCTTTGGCCCTGTCCAGACCTAGTGTCCGGCCTAGTTAAAAATTAGGTTCCAGGGCTTATTTGAGGGCTCAAACGAGGTCTAAAAAATACGAAAATCGGTAGGCAACTACTTCTAAGGCTCCTCAAGCTCAAGGACTCCTCGGCTTGTACAAAATGGAGCTACAAAAAGGTGAAAATGGTATTTACAGGGGTTTTTAGTGATGAGAATCACTTTTAAATGGTGTAAGGGTTTTGAAGAAAATAAAGGGTTGCCTTAGTGCTAGATCTGCTTGTATGCTCGTACTTGCCTCTTCTCGTATACTGCCAACAATGCTTCACAAACAATCTCATATTGTTATGAAATTTGGTGTGCATCTAGAAGGAACCAAAGTATTTGCAAGAGTTATTTCTTTAGAATCATGTTTTTTTATCATATTTAATTTTGGAGCCATTTTGAACTCCATTTTAAGCTTGAAAGGTGGGATCCATAGGGAAAATAGGTTACTTCACAATTTTGTAACTTGCTTTCTCTTTGACATCTCCAAAATATTTTAGATCCAGAATTTCAAGAGATTTTGTGTACTATTTTTACACCAAAATTGTGTTTTTCTAAGATCAAACTGTCAAGTCATAGTGTGATAGTGTTCAAGTAGAGCTACTACTTCTAGTGTTTTTGCGATATTGTAAATTGCTACAGAAATGGCAAATCATGATAGAATGAGTCAACTTATGAGTGATAAGTTGACCAAGAATAAATCTCATGCTTGTAGATTCAAAATGTTGAATTTCCTAATGGGAAAAGGCTATTGGAAGTACATCAAAGGAGACAATGAAAGCCCTCCACAAGTACCAAAGAGGAATTAGACTGTAGAACAGTTAAAAGTGGATGAAGAGTGGAATAAAAGAGAATGAAAGGTAATGTATTAGTTGTTTATTATCATACAAGATAGCATGATTAGGCACATACAGGCTGCCAAAAGTCTAAAAGAGGCTTGGGATAGTTTGATCACATTGTATGAGACCAACACAAAGGCACAAAAATTGCAACTCAAGAATGAGCTGCATACACTAAAGAACAAGAGCATGTGAGTAAGTGACTACACCTTAAAAATCAAAAGCATATGTGAGTCACTTGCATCTATTGGTGTCAATTTAGATGATGACGATGATAAGATTGAAGTGTGGCTTCATGGTTTAGAAGCTTCATATACAGAGTTTATAAATTTTATTCACATGAGGGAGAATATTCCAATTTTTTCTAATCTTGTGTCCATGTTGATGATTCAAGAAAAGACTCAAAATCCCAAGAAAAAACTAGTTTTGAGAAATTATTCTATTCTAATAGAGGGAGAGGCTGAGGGAGAGACTTTATAAGTGGATGAGGAAACAATAATCAAGACCAAGGTCAATGAAAAACTATTGCAAGAGTTAGAGGATAGTTTCGTGGTAGGGGGAGCAAAAGAGGCTATAGAAATAACTAAAGAAATGATTATGGTAATGACATTATGGGATACTAGAATTGTGGTAAGCCTAGTCACTTTGAATCTTATTGTAGGCTGAATAATCAAAACAATAAAAAGCAACAAAGAAACTATGCATCCGTAAGTGCAAATGATTAGGAGAAGCCATTCATGGTCACATCACATGATGATTACAATGTTTGCAAAATCAAATGGTAATGTTTGGTATGTTGATTCAAGTGCTTGAAATTACATGACCAACCATGCAAAATGGGTTAGTAGTTTGCAAAAATTACTAGGTCTTGGATTCATTGAAACACGTGATGATACATCACATCCTATCGAGCATACAAGAAACATAGCACTATCCATGGAGTATGTGACGGTAAAACATCTTTAATGTATTGCATGTTCCCATTATAACAAAGAAACTAGTTGTTGTTGGAAAAATGGTTGACCAAGGATTATAAAACTACAAGAATAAAGGGGGCGTAGCGATGCCCCCAATCAAAAAATTGAAAATGGGGACAATCACTTATGCAAAAATTGTGTCAGATAGCATCGTATACGTGACACTCCAAAAGAAAAATAAAAAAATAAATCGGCAATACTGCATAAGTGATGTAGAGCATCACTTATGCAACACTGCTAATTGCCATTGCTACAAGCATCGAAGTTTAGCGATGTGCCTAGAGATGAGTGCAAACTAGTTGCAATGATATAGCATCATATAAATGATGCTGTGTGAATTTGATTAACAAAAAAGATTTCTCTTGGCACATTTGTGCTGGGATCAAGCGAGAGAGCGAGACAAAAAAAGCAACTGAACGCGCAAATGAGTGAACGAGGTGAACAAGGGATTGGACTAGCGAAGGTACATGCACATACATACACACATATGCACATACATACACACATATGCATACATGAACATGCACACATATACACATATATACACACACATACATATACACATACACACAAAATCAGACACACACATAGACATATACACATACACATTTAGATACTTTCACATACACACACATATACACACACATATACACACACACATGCATACATACACACTGTCAGGGGAGCACTAGATCGTGCTCTCTAGCTACACTAGACAATATTTTGAAAATATACTTGTGATTGAAAAATCACCCACATAGGGGAATAACACAAGAATATGTAGCTGATATACGAAGTCCCACAACTCGGGACCAATAGGTATGTATAGCTCGACTGGAGATGCCTCAGGAGATCCCACAACCCGGTATCAGAGGTATGAAACAAGATATCTAGATTCCCAGAACTCCCTTGAGGGAAACGAATGAGATACAAGCAATAGCTAGACAAGATCTCATACTACAAGATTACAAGAGGACAAGGTGAGATGTCCAATATACAAGACTAGACAAGACTAGATCAAGGAACAAGACAAGAACTAGAATTGGAATTTGGAGAGTACTTAGTTGGCGGTCACGACTCCTTGAGCTCCCAAAAATGGCATTGGCAAGACTGAGAATGAATGCGGCCAACCCCTCCTTATATAGGTTTTCCAAGGGAAGTTCAAAAGTGGTTACGAGTTGATGATGTCATTGATGATGGCATCAACTAGAAACAAGACCTCCAAGTGTCAGAATTTTGCAAATAGATAGTCGATCTTGGGATTTTGGCATGTTCCAAATGCAATGGATGCATTAGTTTCTCCAAAATCTAAACCAATTACAAGATATGTAGATTCACATGGAATCTAAGGTTAAGGATGGTTTCCTTTGTCCATGGCATCACCTCCCCCTCAAGCGACGAGCTCGAGGAGGAGCGGTCATGTTCTTTGGTCTTGGCTTCATTGGATTTTTCTTATGGAATTCTTGAATCTTGATTGGTGCTCTCTGGAGGTTTTCCATAGTTCCTTCTAGAACTTGAATCTTCAGAGCTCTTGGTCTTTGTAGAGTTCTTGATATGTGGTACTAGAACAAGATGATGATGGACATCCATGAAGAAACTAGAAATCGTTTGTAGTATATCTAGGTACAGAATCTATGGCATGATTTTCATGATGGACTGTATTCTTCTTTTGACTTTGATGATGGTCCTTTTGATGTGGGATGGTGATCATGGAAGTTCTAATCCCAATAAAAGCATAATACATATGAAAGCATAAAAGCGTAAAAGCGTTTGAATACCATATGATCATGCTTTCCACAATAAAAGCATAATACATTATCCTTTTGATATTATCTTTCCTTTGTTGTAAGTCATTTGACCATGATGTCATCGAATGCTTTCCACAATAAAAGCATAATACATTATCCTTTTGATATTATCTTTCCTTTGTTGTAAGTCATTTGACCATGATGTCATCGAATTTCATAAGTTGTGGTTGAGTTTCCTCGAGCATATGTTGTTGTGGAATAGAGGTAAACTTGTATTCTCAGTCTGTAATAGAAGTTCTCTTCTCTTGCTTTCTCTCAAACAACCTATTATCACACTCGATTGCTTGATTCATAAATTCATTCAAAGTATTTAGCTTGGACATGGTTAGCATGAGTTCCTTGACATCATCACGTAAACCCCATCAAAATTGGTTCATAAAATAATCCTCATGCCATGTGAGGTCACAAATGCTTTGTCTGAATTCCAATGCATGGGTAGATGCATGCCTATTTCCTTGATGTAGCTTCCATAGCTTTGTCTTAGAAACACATGAACAATTGGTATCTCCAAAAGAAGATGTGGATTCTTGAACAAAGGCCTTGAAATCATACAAAATATCCATGTTCTTCTCTAGGATAGGTGCAAACCATGAAAGAGTAGGACCACATAATAGAGTTCCTATGAGTTCCACTTGAGAAGCATCATCTGGGTACTTGTCGGGTTGCATTCTTATGAAGAGCTTCACTTGTTGCAAAAATCCTCTAAACTTGGATCTTGTCTCATCAAATTTCTCATGCATGCTCACTTTTGGACTTTTCTTTATATTGGTTACCATGGGTGTATGATTTACAATGATCTACAACTCTTGAATTTGCCTTTGAAGTTCTAGGGTTACATCTTGAATATTTTGTTGTTGAATCCTTTCTTGGTTTTCCCGTATCTCTTGGACATTTGTTGAATGACTTTTAAGTGCAAGAAAAAATTCTTCTAGAATAATCTCCATGGTGCCTGGTCTTGATGAAGGTAGTCTTGCCAAAATTTTAGGGGAACACTAGATTGTGCTCTCTGACTATACTAGAGAAGATTTCAAAAATATACTTCTGATTACAAAATCACCCACGTAGGGGAATAACATAATAATATGTAGCTAATATAAGAAGTCCCACAACTCAGGACTAGTAGGTATGGATAAATTGACTAGAGATGCCTCAGGAGATCCTATAGCCCAAGATCAGAAGTATGAAACAAGATATCTAGATTCCAAGAACTCCCTTTAGGAAAATGAATGAGATACAAGAAATACGATTACAAGAGGACAACATGAGATGTCCAAGATATAAGACTAGACAAGACTGGAACAAGGAACAAGACAAGAACTGGAACTCGAACTTGGAGAGCACTTACTTGGCAGTCATGACTCCTTCAGCTCCCAAGCTTGGCATTGGCAATATTGAGAATGAATGTGGCCAACCCCTCCTTATGGTCTTTTGGTCTCAACTTCATTGGATTTTTCTTATGGAATTCTCCAACATTGATTGGTGCTCTCTAAAGGTTTTCTACAAGTTCCTTCTAGAACTTAAATCTTCATAGGTCATGGTCTTTGTAGAGCTCTTGATATGTGTTACTAGAAGAAGATGATGATGGATATCCATGATGAAATTAGAAAGGGTTTGTAGTATATCTAGGTACAAAATCAAGAGCGTGATTCTCATGATGGACTGTATTCTTCTTTTGTCTCTGATGATGGTCCTTTTGATATGGGATGGTGACCATGGAAGTTCTAATCCCAACTTGTTTCTTCTTCGTAGGTCATTTGAATACCATATGATCATGCTCTCCACAATAAAAGCATAATCCATTATCCTTTTGATATTGTCTTTCCTTTGTTGTAAGTCATCTGTCTTGAACAACCTATTATCACACTCAATTGCTTGATTCATGAATTCATTCAAAGTATTTACCTTGGGCATGGTTAGCATGAGGTCCTTGACATCATCACACAAACTCCATCGAAATTGGTAAAAATAATCCTCATGCCATGTGAGGTCACAAATGATTTGTCTGAATTCCGATGCATAGGTCGATGCAAGACTATTTCCTTGATGTAGCTTCCTTAGCTTTGTCTCAGCAACATGTGAACAATTGGTATCTCCAAAAGAAGATGTGAATTCTCAAACAAAGGCCTTGAAATCATACAAAATATCCATGTTCGTCTCTAGGATAGGTGCAAACCATGAAAGAGAAGGACCACATAACAAAGTTCCTATGAGTCCCACTTGAGAAGCATCATCTAGGTACCTGTCGGGTTGCATTCTTATGAAGAGCTTCACTTGTTGTAGTAATCCTTAAAACTTGGATCTTGTCCCATCAAATTTGTCAGGAATGCTCACTTTTGGACTTTTCTTTATATTGGTTGCATGGGTGTACATGAAGAAGATTGATTTACAATGATCTCCAACTCTTGAATTTGCCTTTGAAGTTCTATGATTACATCTTGAATATTCTATTGTTGAATCCTTTCTTGGTTTTTCCGTATCTCTTGGACTTGTTGTTGAATGAATTTAAGTGTAAAAAAATTCTTCTCAAATAATCTCCATGGTGCTTGATCTTGATGAAGGTAGTCTTGCCAAATTTTCAGGGGAGTACTAGATTGTGCTCTCTAACTACACTAGACAAGATTTTGAAAATATACTTCTGATTACAAAATCACCCACGTAGGGGAATAGAACAAGAATATGTAGTTGATATAAGAAGTCCCACAACCTAGGACTAATAGGTATGGATAGCTCGACTAGAGATGCCTTAGGAGATCCCACAACCCGGGATCAGAAGTATGAAACAAGATATCTAGATTCCAAGAACTCCCTTCAGGGAAATGAATGAGATACAAGAAATAGCTAGACAAGATCTCATACTATAAGATTACAAGCGGACAAGGTGAGATTTCCAAGATACAAGATTAGAAAAGATTGGAACAAGGAACAAGACAAGAACTGGAACTAGAACTTGGAGAGTACTTACTTGGTGGTCATGACTTCTTGAGCTCCCAAGACTAGTTATATACGCATATTTTTGGCGACGGAAAGCATTGACGGATCTTCTCATGCTGATCTGATAAAGAAAGGAGGACGAGCGCGTCAGAAAAAAAAGGATATCTGATCTGCCGTACAATGAAAGAGAGGAGGGAAGAAGATCTGGACACACAGGGCATATAGACAGAGGCCAATTCACGAATGGGGGTAGATGCGACATATGACAGAGAGAATAGAAGGATGCCAATTCAGCAAAGTTTTTCTGGCAACGCGCATTTGATCTGACTGCGGAAGCGCGTGATGTTCTGAAGGAAGGCTCCGACAATGAGAGGACAACACATGATTAGTTCTTCTGACAGATAAGGAGGCCTAAATACGTGTTAATCTGGCTACGGTCATCTTCTCTGACGACATTGAAACTTGACATTCGATGATTCTTAGTAAAAAAAAGGAGTCCAATTAGACTTTGGAGGGCAATTTGGGAGGGGGGATCTTCTACTGTGAATCGCTTTATTTCAAAACAAATCTCAGGAATAACGGAGCATTCGACCAGGAATTCTGACGAGTACCTGAATTGAGCATGATATGGCAGCAACAACTTCACTGTTCGGTGGATAACAACGATTGGAAGGAGGAGTGCGGAGGCCACTTTATGTTTATTACTGGCAAAGCGTGGAGCTTCGGACAACGTCAGACGATTACTCCACATAATTTGATACAGGCAGATATTTCTCTAGCTTTTGTGCGGAAGAGAGCACATCGATTTCCTCCAGCAATCTCTCTATGGTGCTGTTCGACTCTGAAGATGAACTCTGTTAAGGTCTTTCCTCTGTAATGATGACGTATTTTACAGCGTTCCTTTGTTTCTAAACAAACCCTTTTTATTCGCATCTATTTGATTACCTAAAGTTTCTCTGCGATAAATTCTATCTCTGTACGCTATTTGATAACATCTACGTTGACCTTCTTTGAGTAGTGGGTTAATTGTTACGACTGCGCTATGTATTTGTCATACATCAGATCGATTGTGTGGAGGAAAAGAAGGAATTTTTATACGCTTAATAGTTTACTGTGTGGAAGACTGAGGGAAATTTGAGGAGTTCGCTTGCTGGATGGAAAATTGTTTTTGCTTAGTGTGCATTCGATTCAGTACAAAGGAGAAGTGTTCGTGCGCTTGTGAATTAGGCAGAGATTTGACATTTTTCTACGAGCAGAGATGAACACTAAAATTGACGCACCAATCAGAGTTTGCCATGCTGAATATTAACCGTTTGGACTTTGGTACATTCCTGTCCGTAACATAGCATATGTGAACAATTTGTCTTAAATCAATCTTTCCAATTGCACTTACGAGTTAATAGAAAGTGAGACCATATGTGCTATGCATAATAAAAGGTGAATTTTTCGTTTGAATTTAACTTTCAATTATATTGGATAATCTCACAAGCAAGTATAACTCCGATCTGCATTCTTCGAACGAACTTAGAGAGAAAATAAAAAGAAGAGTCCCTAGGCTATTAAAAGAAGCTAAACTTCATCCTATCATTAAAGTGCATTTGAATGAGATATTATGTAATTGCCTAATGCATATTGAAATGAATGACAAATATTTATAGGGCTCTTCATTGTATGACAAACCTTTAATTTTGTGACTAAGTATTTTTCTGAGTCTACATTTGCTTTTTGAGTGTCCATTATACCTGAGCTTGTCTCAAACACCCTGCATGTGCCGAGGGATTTAGCGGCTGACTGATCCACCAGCCGTATATCCGCAACTTTCCGACACCGCTCTATGATTTTCTAATTATTTGGCAAGCAATGCGTGTGTAGAAGGTATATTTTCAATCAATCAAGAAAATCATGACTTTTTGTTTTTAAGTTTTGGGGGCCTTAGGTCACTTGCATGTTGATGTAAACTTGGAAAACTCAATTAGTAGTAAAAGGCACCTTTTTTTACTTTATTAGAAAATTCTCTAAGTTGACTTTAGGTAGAAAATCACAAGAAAATTTGCTGACTGAGCAGGAAAAAATAATAAAGTAATTAATTTTTGAATGTTTTGAGAAATTCGTGACTTTCTTAGAAGTAAACACTTGGAGGAAATTTTACTAAGTGCAAAAAATTAGGTTTTTTTTTTCAGAAAATCAAGAATTTCTGGAGAAAACCAACTCTAGAGAATTGGGGGATTTGGCAAGAGAATCATGAATTTCTCAACCTTAGGCTTTCTTGGGAATATCAATTTCTTGAGGGAAAAACATACCAAAAAAGAAATCTAACTCCAGAGAATCGTGGACAATCGCACTTTTTGAGAAAGTCGTGAATCTTTGCCTTACTCAAGGAAGAGAATCGTGAATCTCTACCTTGAGTGAGGGGAGGGAATCGCGAATTTTTGCCAAGCTTTCTTCTAAAAAATTGTGAATCTATATCTGAGATCATAAAATAGGGATTTGAAGAAAATCTCAGTTCTTTGACAAATTCTTTTGGAGAAGATCGTGAATTTTTGCTTGGATTAAAAAAAATAGGGAATTCATTGGGAGAAAAGCGCGAATTCCTTCAAGAAAATCACGAATCCCTCCAAGTATGGAAAAAATAATTTAATTAAACATTTTCCAAGGAAAACTTCTGGCCATATAAATTGCTCAACTTCATAGAATAAATAGGGAAGTTTGGAGGACCTTATTCAAGATCATTGGAACAAGGAGGCAGGAAATCCCGATTCTCTGCCAGAAAATCGTGATTCTCTGACCTTTGCCTTACAAGAAAAATTTTTAAGGAATTCTCCAAGGTATACTTGAAGGGCGGAATACAAGAAAGAGATTGTAGCAACTAGAGGAAAAGAAGAAACAAAGAAGGCTATAATTGCTCAATTGTGGACCTTCAAAAAATCATGAATTCCTGCCAGAGAATCAGGATTCTCTGAACTGACCATTGAAAGAGATAGCACTGGTGTAGGTAGGGGAGAACACTTGGAAAACATTAACCCTAGAATCAAATCAAGAAGAATAGTACATATTTCTCCATGCAATTGAGAGGAGGAAAAGTTATCCCTGAACCCAACCCTAACCCTAATTTGGACTAGACTCAAGACTTAGGAGACTAGGAAGCAACTACCAACAGAAACAACAACATCTGCAACCAAGATAGCTCATACCGAGGAGTTAACTCAAGCCATAGCCAAACACTTAGGCATGGGGCTACAACACTCAAATATCCAAAGAAACCAAAACCCTAGATGTAGCAACTATGAAGAAGATCACCTCACCAATCTCTGCACTAAACCAAGAAGGTACTTTCAGAATGAACTTCCAGATACTTATCTGTTTAGGCTAGAAGCTATAGGATAAAAGCTATACCTACGTGGGCAAAAAGCCATCTCCCACTATTGAGTTTTGGACCTCGATTCACAAAAGCAGACATTGGTCAAGTCGTAGGTCAAACCAGGAATTACATCTTGCTATTAGGACACTTGTATCATCTCCATGCCTCGGGCTTATTGCTAAGCTACATCCTAAATGAGGAACAAAGGAGTTACCTAGAAAGGGCACATAACCCTCATAACCTAGTCCATGCTTCAAAGACTCAAACCCTAGTGAATCTCCATAGACTAGGATTATATTGGACAGATCAAAAGAAAGATATACATTGATGTCATTGTGAAGTGATAACGAGTACTTGGAAAAGACCTACCTTCATGAGTATCTAGACAAATTTATCCAACATACCATAACAACATTAAAACTTAAAGATATCTCCCTCGAGGATGCAATTAACATTTAGGAAATAGTGTATTGGGTGGAAAATAGAGTTTTATCTCTGAGTCTTTTGAAGGACTAGATCTTTGATTGGAGGGACGGCAAGCTAACCAAAGTCTTGTGGCAAGGGGAACTGAGTGGAACAGACCAACATAGCCATCACGAAGAAGAAATAGACCCTACGGAACTAGGCCAAAGCGATGGTAGCGAACCCTCGCTAGAGTTGGAGTTAGACCTAGTCCCTTCGATCGAATTTGGTACCTTACAAATGCTCGAAAACCAGATCATTAGGGGAAAAAATGAACCCTGAATGGGCCTTTTATATTAAGGAGTGATTAGTGATGGACCAATCAGAAGAGGGTGGTGGCCACAGTCTATGCCCTATAAAATACTTGGCTAAAGGGGAAGAGGGGACATATTTCTCCCTTATTTAATGAGCTTCCTCTAGAGAGAGAAGGAATCTCGTAACTCAGTTGGGCACAAAAATTCAAAATTTCTAAAAAGTTATAAAACTCATCATAAAACCTGAAAATAAAAAATTTGGGGTCAAAAGTACTCTTTTTGACCCCAAATTCAAAATCCGTGCATGTTTTGAGCTCAAAAAAATGGTTTTTTTTCAAAAATACTCAAAAAAGAGTTATTTCCCTCCTAGACCTCACATTTTCATACCCAGCATCTCCTATCTCGAATTATTGTTGTAGCTTGAAGACCTTTAGCTTCAATGGCAACAGCTAAAAATTCTAGGCGACCGAAAGATGAAATCCTCACATTAAGATGTCACAATATCAAAGTCACGGATGGATAGTGGCTATCACATGAGTACTCCAAAGTTGCATGGGTGTACATGCAACGCTCTAGAGTTGGGCCTCATTGAGTTAGAGATCGTGGAAACTTAGATCTTCATTGGAAGGGAAAGTTACTTGGCTTCAAGAAGCACAGGGATGGTTGCTATTGTACAACATGTTTTTACAATGGCAACTATGAAACTTGAAAACTCTAGTAGAATGAGATATCCTGTGAATTGTAAGTATTACTCTACAATATTTTATGTTTTCTTGTGTCGGATATATTTCTGAACTATTTAGATATGTTTTTGTTTGTTTCAGATATATTTCCTTCTACTTTGGTGGAAGAGCAACCACTTCATAGTCTTACACGTACTTTCCAGGCATTGCATGCAGATGTTGGTGCACTAGTCTTTCCAGAAATATCTCCTGCTCAACTTTACCATGATAGAGTTTTCTTTTACACACATAGATATGTTGTACCCTCTACAATGAATGGTTTTGGAAGGTTAGAGAGAATTGAAGTACATTCTCTTCTTAGCTTTGGAGTGGACAAAACCTGATATATGGTCCGTATCATCTTTGAAGCAAAAGATGGTAATGGATATACATAACTCTTTGAAATTCACAAAAGTGTCTAGGTCTGTAGGTTTGTACTGGTCTTTTCCCATTCATTGTTTTGTATATTTATTCCAAGGATTCTCATTCCAAGAGACTTCCACCATGTTCATGTGTAAAGATATCACATATGAGCAAGTCGAAAGTCTTCTTGGTGAAGATTGGGGTTTGATACAAGGAATTGCAAAAGATGATAAATATCTTTGTAAAATAGGTGGAACAAGTATAGGATTTTGATATTTGAAACAACATACTTCATTATACATCAGATTCTACTATGATCGTTGGATGTGCAAACTTGGCAAATGGATACCATTTCAAAGTTCATAGGGATCTTTACATTTATTTGAAATAAAGCTTAGATGCCCAATAATGAAATAGAAACTATTTTAGTGAATAATCATTGGACCTTGGCTAATCTAAGAGAACACTTGATGATTATGGGTTTTGAAGGACTAACTCAATCCAAATTAAAAATTCAAGGACATAAGCTGAGAAATTTTTCGTGCTTTTGTTAAATTAATCTTTTCATTATTGTTTATTTTACTTTAATGACTTCAATTTCTTGCAAATTGATTACAGGTGGACAGAAGAATGGAATACAAAATGAAAGTCCCTGTAGATTGGAGCAAAGATGGAACAGAACTCTCATTGTCATAGTTCTTTTGCAACCTGATAATGTCACTTCTTGGGCCCTAGTCATTGTCTCTCATGGTTTTTGCACTTTCAAGAACCTTGTAAAAAGTAGGACAATGGATTCATGTTAGATACTGTATATACCTTCTTCTCTGCTACCTTCTCTCCTACTAAGATATCTAAAAATCCGCTTAATCTAGAATCGGTCTAGAAATACTTTACATCATGGATGAGCATCACAAATTTTGTGATGCATTCTTGCATTTGCAAGCACTTCAAGTTGTACAATCATTGATACCAATAATTTGTAAATTTTGTAAGATTTGATATTTGTAATGAAAACATGTCTACTCTCACATTTTTGTAGTCTACAACTGTGCATTTATAATTTCTCTTGGTGATTATTCAATTTTTGCTTTTATATAGAGTATGTTCAAGTTCACAATAATTGACATTTTATTGCTTAATTTTCTCAATAGATGATCATTTATGAAGTTTGAAATTACAAAGGATATAACTAAAAAAGGCCATTCATGTTAGATATATTCAATACTTACTCCTCAAGTACCACAAATGATCCATGGTGCTCTAAGTTATAAGGCCCCCATTATGAGGAGAAACCACTTTGAGGGTACAAACATCCATGGAACCTTAACTTCTAAGCTAGATGAGTTTTATATGTGAAAATTTATGGTAATAAATGGTCTTTGTGATTGATGCATGAGGTAAGTGGGGCATAAACATTTTGCCAATTTGAATGCCATTCAAGCTGAAAATAAAGGCCCTCTGGTGCCATGGAATTTCCCCATAGAACCTTAATGGGAGGAGTTCAAAGGGGGATTTCTGCCTTATGTGGGGTATAGAGGCATAACAAGAATGCTATACATGAGGATATTATCATAAATTATATTTTGCAAACTATTTTATCTCATGTGACTATATTTGTTTATACTAGCTCCCATTGTAGAAGTTGTATATGCATGGATCACTGTAGAGTAAGTGACTTGTTAGAAATAAGTTCCACGGCTTTAAAAATCTAAATAATAAAGTTTCATATCCACTAAAAATAACCTTGCATGGCCTTAAAAGTATCAAAAAAGAGGAGCCATAGAAACATGGGATATGTCTTTGCAAAAGTTTTGTAGAGGCCTATTGTGTGTTTCTATGGATGAACTTTTTTGTGCTTTTGAGGCCATGCAAGTTTATTTCTAGTGGATATGAAACTTTATTATTACAAATTGAAGGTCCATGAAACTCATTATGTGCTCAACTCAATTTACCAATGGAAAAATGAGTTTATAACCATAAATGATTTGCTCTGCACACATAACATGTTGACTTGAGTGCATATGATTGTGAACATATGATATAGATCAATGTGGAGTTGAGCATGTGTAAGAAAGGTTATGAAAAAGAATATTTCCAACGAGATAATTCACATTACAAAACATCTCTTCAAGAAGAATGATCACATAGTCATATATGCTCCTATCTAGTTCTTCAGTTGCATAATTTCCCTAAAATTTGCAAGAAGTAATACTTATTTCAACCATTTGATGACCTTGCATGACCTCAAAGCACCAAAAAAGGCTTATATCTCATGAATGGTTTAGATTTTGGAGGAATGGATGCTACCATCACGTCTGGAACATGCAAAAACCCTAAGATTGACTGGCCTATCCCGCATTTCTGTGGCTGCCCCTTTTCTGGTGCTTTTTGAGGTTACCAAGGCTCTAGATGTCAGAATTAGACAAATAAACAGTCAATCTTAGGGTTTTGCGTGTTCCGAACGTGATGGTAGCATTCATTCCTCCAAAATCTAAACCATTCATGAGATATAAACATTTTCATAGAATTTATGGTTTTACAATGGTTTCCTTTGTGCTTATGACATCACCTCCCTCTCAAAGCGATAAGTTCCACGGGAAGTAGCTATGTAACTGTGAGATTTTTTGGAAATTGAATCTTCATAGTTATTGGTCTTTTTAGAGTTCTTTATATGTTGTACTCGAACACGATGATGATGGATATCCATGATGGTACTAGAAAGGGTTTGTAGTATATCTAGCTAAAGAATCAAGGGCATGATTCTCATGATGGATAGTACTCCTTTTCTGACTCAGATGATGATCTTTTGATGTGGAATGGTGATCGTGGAAGTCTTAAACCCATCTTGTATCTTCTTCCTAGGACATTTGAATATGATGTGGTTAGTGACAATACAACTCCTTTCTTTCAAATTTTAGGTTCATGGACCTTATTATATGCACAACCTAGTTGAACAATGCAAATACTAGTTTTGATTCTAAGGGATTTGTTTTGCACACATACAATCTTTATGCAAGTGGATACAATTATGAACATATGATATAGATCAATGTGGACTTGAGCATGTGTAAGAAAGATGATGAAAATTAGATTATCATAATGGAAATGTGATTTTACAAAATGTATCTCTTCAACAAGAATGATTACATAATCATGTATGGTCCCATCTAGTTTCTTTGGTTGTATGGTCATCATCTTCACATGAGCTACACACAAGTCAATATCTTTCAAAATAGAAGTAAGGAATGCATCTCCTTCCTCTTGGATGGCTTGAAGTGCTATTGATTATATCCAAAGTGTAGTGCATTAACTTTGAATCACTAAGGATCGATAATGTTTGCTCACTTTTTTGTTGCTTTTGCATTAGGAGAAACTTTAGGTTGTGCTACATATGATCTATGATGTGGTTGGTAGTTCTTATTCATTTTGCATTTATGTCTTGATTGACATTGTGACACAATTTATGGCATATGTTTCTTTTCTCATATGTGGGTAGTGTTCTTTGACCTTATAGTAGTGACTTTATAGCCTCTACTTGATATGATGTTGGAATATGCATATGTTTCATGATGATTCCTTGAAGCTCTCCTTTTTGGATGACTTGGAATGGTTACTTCATTCATGTTTCATCAGCCATGTTCCATTTGGAGGTAGATTGAGTTCAAATGGTTCATCACCAATGATTAGTGGATCTATTATTCCCCTTTGTGCATGTCCTTAGAATCTTTTTATGAATGGTCACATCTGTGGCAGTTGATCTTCATCATGCTCACAAGAATGATTCTATGGATGAGGATATGAACTATTTTGATATTCTTAATCGACTTCACTCTGTCATATTGAGCCACTCTATGATTGTATGGTGACCCCTGTTGCATGTAGAACACTTCATCCTCTGTGATGGAGCTTCATCCAAGGTGGTCATTATGTACCTTGAGCATGGATAGGATATACCACAAAAACTTGTTAGTATAAAATAATCAATGATGCCTCTTATGTAACTTGAGTTCCAAGTTGAACCTTAAAACACTTTTTGTGCATGACATTGATCATGATGCAAAGGACTTGCTGAAAACCTCCAATTTTCACTTGCAATGTTGTGTTGTAATTTCATGAAAACATTTCTAATAGTCAAACTCTTGCAAAAGTTGTTTGAAGAAAAGCAAGTGACTATTATTCCAACTAGTCAACATGCATAGAACCATTAATATGACATGTACTTTTTAAGAAATTACTTTTAGATCTATAGTGGGAATTTTCCATCACTACTATACTAGAATCTTGACTGATAAAAATCGATACATCAAAATTCTCCATATGACAATACAACATGTAATATTTCAATGAATAAAATGAGCACAATTTAAAGAAACAAACAACATCTGAATGTAGAATGTACCTTACCTTTCACTATTCCAAGTCATGGATGATTAGTATCTTTAATATGAATTTGAGCCTATCACCACAACATGTAGAAAAAAGATAAACATGTCTGTGTCCTCCCACTCCACATGAAAGAGCTTCCAATGATGGTATTGTGTGCTTTTCCTCCTGAAAAATAGTAGATGAATACTGGAAAGTAAAATGAATAGACGAGGTACTTCAGGGAATCGACCGATCTCGTGCCAGTTCTATTTGCAATATGGCCACAAAAGATGGTAATGTGAAAAGGCTAAAGAATATGACCGATGAAAATAGGAAGCTAAGCTTAAAGCACCCATGGTCAATGTAGTGACCTTAGAGTACTTGGAATTTCAGTATCAATGGTTCAAGGTATTATGTGATTTATGCTGATGATGCTACCAGGTGGATCACTATCTATGTGATCAAAGATAAGTTAGAGGTATTCAATACATTCAAACATTATCATGTGTATGCAGAGAGAATTATAGGTCACAAATTGAAGAGATTAAGGTCAGATGGAGGGGGAGAGTATTTCTCTAATGAGTTCAGTGATTACTTGTGGAATGCAGGTATAAAAAGGGAAAATACTTGCAGGTACTCTCCTCAACAAAATGGTGTAGCAGAAAGGAGGAATAGAACTCTTGTTGAGTTTGCAAGATCTATGATGAAGGAAAAAAATTTCCCAAATTATTTGTGGGCTGAGGCTGTAAATAGAGCCACATATTTGGTCAACAGATTACCATGTAAAGCTTTGCAGGGTATGACACCATATGAGGCATGGTGGGGTAAGAGACCTACTCTAGATCATTGCAAAGTATTTGGATGTTTGGCATATGCATATGTGCCATCTCAATTAAGGCACAAATTGGAACCTAAAGCTGAAAAGTATGTGTTCATTGGATATGATGATACGTGGATGGGATATAGGTTGTGGAGTCCATCCACAAAACAATTTCTTGTGTCAAAGGATGTTACATTTGATGAGCAAGGTACTTGGTATGCAGGTACAATCAATATTTATGCAGGTGATGGAGAAGTTGTGAATAAAAAAAAGGTAAATCAAAGGTTCAAATATTTGATGAAGAGGAGAACAATGAAGTACAGGTTGAAGTTGAAGAAGTGCCAAGGTTTGATCCAGAATGGGATGAACCAGAAACCTCAAGAAGTGGAGAACTCAGAAGGTCCTCAAGACACAAATGGCAACCTACACGGTATAGCTATGAAACTTCTTTTTGGGCTACCAAAGATTATGCTTATATGATAAAGGCAGATGAAGACCCTTCTACATATGAAGAGGCAAAAGGTAAGGAAAATTGGGAGAAAGCTATGCAGGAAGAGTATGATGCATTGAGGTACATATTTGCCTATATTTACAAGGAAAAATATCGGGGCAAATATGAGAGAGTGTGTAAGAACAAAGATTAGAGGAGAATTAGATTTCATTAGATACTTGTGAAGTTAATAGAATAGCTCTCTCATCCAAATGTAAAGTTTTCTAGAAATGAAGAAAAGTTGTGCCCGATATTTCTAAGAGTTCTCCATCTGTGTTGAATCTTTTGTGAAATGCTTTTGTACAAGTCTAAGTTTATAGTTGATTGACCTCTGTACAAATTTTCAGCTTCTAATTGTGATCAGGCTGAGAGAATTGAGTGTAGGAACATTTACATGTGTAAATGTAAAGTAGTGAAGTTGTAGGAGGCGCAAAATTAGATGCTAATGTTTTGGTCAATTCTCCTTCCACAGTGTAAAGTTTTGAGCAAACAAGCACTCATTCTTTAAGTTGGAAGGTAAGATACCTATGGCTAAAAGCATTTGATTAAACAGGTTCTAGATTGAGAGAACGAAGCTTTAAAAGTTGTAGGTGTCAAAGTCGACTGTAAAGAACTACAATTTTAGACATAGGTGACTTGTTAAGATCATTTCTCAAGATCTACTAAGTGTTTTGGAATGGTTTAACTTGGATGAGGTGCACAAGCTATAGGCGACACCTTATGCAAAGTTTTATAAAAAACTTTACACATTTGATAAGTTGATGAGTGAATTATGTGCAGCAAACTTTCTCTGTAATCACTTTCTTCACAGTTTGTTCAAGATTTTGGAAATTGAGTATTGATCCTCTAAATTGGTGAAGGTTTTGAGTTACTCTTGTTATAGAGGTGCTCTAACTTCAAGAGCAGCTTGTTCTTTTGGAGATTAACACTCTCCATCATTCACTTTGCTATTTACGAAGACCCCAACATAATTATCTCGAGAATATCATCTCAAGAATACACAATATGTTCGTTGAAGGTTTTGCTGCAGATTCTGAAGAAAAGGTGGCACAGTGGAGACTAGTGGAAGGTACCTCTCATGAGCAGATGAAAATTGATAGAGATGAGGATGAAGAGTATCAGAGGCAACAAGTGGAGGAGAATCAAAGTTAGGAAGCTCAGAGGAAGGTCAAGGAAGAAGTAGAGAGGAAGGTGAGGGAAGAAGCGGAGAGGAAGGCAAGAAAGGAATAGGGTGCAAGAGAATGAATGGAAGAGGAAAGGCTGCAGCAACTGGAGGAACAAGAAATCAAGAGAAAAGAAGGGGAGGAAAGGGAAAAGATAGTTCCACACGAGGAAAGACATCAACAACAACAACAACAACAAGGAGATCTTTTGAAAGATACACCCCACAAAATTTTGATACTACACACATTTTCGTCATGCGCACTAACAGATCATTGGAAAAATGAAGAAGGTAAAGTAAAGTTACCTACAGTATGGTGCAGTGACAACATCTATCCATGAATGTATAATAGTGAAACTATTATACCAGAGACCCTCGGTGATTTAGCTAGAGGAATATAGCGGAGTGCAGCCAAGCTAGAAGATTTTCGGAGAAAATATAATAATATGATGATGGAAAAGAATAAATGGTTGACGGAGAAGGTGGGGATGACTGAAGAAATCAACAAGCTTTGAGCTAATGTAGAACCAACTAGGAAGGAAAATGTTAGACGGGACGGTGTAATTCACGAAGAAATGATTGATGAATTGAATGAGGTTGTTACACAGAACAATACCCCAAAAGTAACTATTGAAGAGAATTCAAAGATTATAGCAGGGCTTCAAGCGAAAGTAGGTCAAAGGCAGAAGGCACAACAGAAATTGAAGAAGATTAATAAAGAGTTGGTGACTAAGTTAGAGAAGTGAGAGCAAGAAACACAAAAGTTGAAGGCAAAAGTGAAAGAATGGAGTGTAGAAATAAAATGACAAAGTATTTTGACTGCGGAAGTAGAGGAAAGACTAGAAATACAAAATTCAAAGTTTGCTACCCCTGAAGAAAAGGTTTGTACTGTTCAAGAAGGTTTTGACATAGTATCTGCATAGATTGTAGGAATTCTGAAGCTGGAGAGGTTGATTACTCAGTGAAAGCAGCATTGTGAAGATGCGAGCACATTTTGGCGGATAAAGAAGTGGAGGAGGAGAAGCTAAGGAAAGCTTCCATAGTTTTAGAATTAACTTATAAGACTAAATTAGATGAAGCATGGAAATTAACAGAAGGTGATATAAATAAATCATCTGATGTAATTATAGCTTTTGATAATTTATTAGATGGATTCTAGAAGAGAATTCCAAAATTAGAAGCAGTTGCAGTTACTTATGGAAGTAGTAGTCAACAACTTCTAGATCCGAAGGAAATTTTTGAAGCAGAGATCAAGCTTGCAGAAGAAAACATAGGGAAATGTTCAATGAGCTATGATATGATATAGAGAATTATGTTCTCGGAAATGCAAAATCATGATTATGACTTGTAACATTTTCCTTGTAATCAGTGGGTTCGGATCTACCGTGCATGCCAGTGTTAGCAGTCGGTGTGGACAATCACTTTATTTGTAAAATGTATTTCCTATGTAATGGGAAACTATGATTTTACGGAGATCATAAGAGTTTCCAGAGTTTGTGAATTTGGTGAATTATCATATATTCTGAAATATAGAATGGTGTGAAGAATACAAAGAAGTACGGTGTCATTCAATTATGTTATTGAAGAAAGAGAGTTTAGTGGATGGAGATACGTAGAGCGTTGAGATCTGAGAAGTATGTCAAGATACTAGTCTGAGTATTATTTGTGAGAAGATGATGTATCTCAATGCTATGTATCTTTATTAATTAAAGATCTACTTTTGTTGTTGCAATCTGAGTTTGTCTACTTTTTACTGGTGTATTGAAGTGCCATTATATGAAGTTTGTATTAGTGAGACTATAAGGAACACAAACGCATGTTTGTGAGTACTGTGTATTCATAAATCACCGTTCATAATCCCAGTACTTTGGATAATTTGGTCTGATATTATCTGTTAGTATATGATCAATGTCTACCCCTCATGATTATATGCACATTTTGTAAGGCCCCCTTTATGAGGAGAAGCCAAGCGTGCATTACCCAATTGATGGGAATCCCAACTTGCATGTTGGATGAAGGTCATATTGGACCATGTAAGGTATTATAAAGGAAAGGGAGTTACTAGGGTCCCCAATTGTGGGGTCCGGGGCAGCGGTGAGCAGCCCCGGCTGGGGGGTCCAAGGGGGCCAGCGGGCCCCCTGGCGCTGGCCCCCTGGTGGGGGTTCGGGGGCAGCGGCCCCGGCGCCACGGTAAAGGGAATATTCATGGAATATTCCTTGTTGGAGTCAGAAATCATTTATATTTGTTAGGTCGGTTCAACCAGTCTAAGCCGTGTATGGCAATTACGCGGGCGATGGCCGCCCACGCTCTACCGCCCATGTATAGCCGTCCATGGTAGGCCACCCATGATCCTATATATACATGACTTCTGCACTACCTGAGACACTGAGTTGAGCCAGCATCCCTCTACCTTGTATCTCCCGTTCTAGAGTTGTCTAGATCTCCATTTAAGCTCTACCTTGAGAGCGCACGGGTGGACAACGCCATCATCTTTGTACTTGGTGCTAGTAGAAAATTATTGAGATTCTCCTATATCTGTTATCTTCTCTGCTATTGCTCCTGTGTTATATTGCGTAACTTTTGTCTTACATTATCCTAGTATAGTAACACTCAAATATGACCTAGAAGGCCAAGTCATGCCCAACTATGTAAGTGGATGTAGAGTTAAGAAGTTCCTAGAGCCTCTCACTGAACAACAATGGTAGAAATTGCAAATAGGAATGCATAGGTAGCAAGAGTTGGAAAGAATCAAAGAAGAAGCTCAACAAGAAGCTAGAGTTTTGAAGATCAAAGAGAAGATGAGACAGCCCTGACTCTACTTTTCACTTTTGATACCATATAACTCACACTTTTCTGTTTGTTTGTTTTCTTTTTGTTGTTTTATATTCATCTTTATACTATGAATAAGTGTACATACATGTGTCAAAGCAGCCAAAGGGGATCTCCATCCGATGCTCTGCAATATTGAGTAGGCATGCACATCATCTCAAGAAACCCTACCTGCACTAGAATACACACACAATCATTCAATCAAGGCTTCTGAGCACAGGGAGGTCATTTCTTACACATGAGCTCCACGTAGGAGATCCACCATCGACTTTGAAACCAACCTTCAACCCACATTCTCAATATTACAGAGATTTGGGGGGAGGAAGACATTGACATCAAGGCAAAAGCAAAAGCAAGACAACAAAAAAAAAGAAAAGCAAAGCAAGGAGGATGTATATAGAGGAGAATGTTTTTTATCTTGCTAATGAAAAGATAATTTAATTATTAGTTGAAAATAAGACACGAACATGCACTAAAGGCTTATAATTGGGATATGAAATTTGTTTTTCTTTTCGGAGAGAAAAGGGAGTCAAAATTTTCTTCATTCTTTTAAGAGCACTAATTTGGGAAGTTTTAACTTTAGAAATAGCAAGCCTTCACCATGATGTGAGGACAAGTCTAAGTAACAAAAAATAAGTGGTGTAAGATCAAGAGGCTTTTCTTTGTTCTTTATTCTTTAATTCTTTGTGTGATGTTTTTCTTAAATCTTGAATTGAGAAGTTCAATGGAAGGTCTACAAGATTTTGAAGGATCTAATCAAACTCAGGTTATTGACTATAACAGATGGCTGAAGAGATGTTTGAAAATGTAGCGCTAGCAAGAATGGCAAGATATGTGTACATGCTGAAGTCAGGAGGATTCAAGTTCAACGTGCTCACCCTGGACATGGCAAAGCTCCATAAGCACGAGGACATTAAGGATATCTATTAAGAAGCCAAGATCAAAGGATTTTTAGAGCTAGATCTCATTGTGATAGATATTCCAAAGTGCACCTCTGTAATGGAAACCATGGAGCACACCTGGAAGGAGAATGACCAAACTGAATATTTGATATGCCAAGTGCTAGATTTCATAGGAAAAATGAGGAACATCAAGATCAATCAGGCCTTGATCAAAGAGGCATTGAAATTTGAAGGAGGGAAGAAATATAATCTTAATGACATTAGAAAGGGCATGGATTGGTATAGGGAAATCAAGAAATTTCTAGAATTTGATTCTAAAGTATCAAATATGGTAGTCAAATTGTTCCACCAACATTTTTGTTCAATTCACATGACCAGGTACATGATGCCACATGAAGCAGTAACTCTAGCATTTCTGAAGAGAGGCAGCTCGGACAAGATGGACCTGCCAGGGTATGTCGTGAAGTACATTTATGAATCTGCCATGCATTAGAAGGAGAAGAAGTTCCTAGGAGGAGGACAAGCTCTAACAAGGATTTTGTACACAACTTTGGATGAGGATGAGGACGTGGAGCTAATGCTTAGTAGAAGGGATATGGAAGAGTTAATGAAGGTCAAACAAGTATCCTCTCCTAAAGTTATTGGAATGAGGAGAAAAAAGTTAGAGGAATCACCAAAGCCCACCACTCAATAGCCAACAGGGAAATCCATGAAGAAGGTATGGGAAGTGGCCATAGGAGTTACCCAACCAGCCAGGAAGAAATGAATGCTATCCAAGGAAGGAAGGAGTCAAGCTCCACAAGAAGGAGAACAAGAAGAACAGGAAGTGCAAGAGCAAGAAATGGATTATGTGATAATCACGGTGAAGGAAGACCATAGAAAACTCACTCTTGAGGTAGTGGAACCCACTCATGAAGAGATAGTCACAGCACAAAGAGAAGTCCAAGAAGATCCAACTCCTTGTCCACCCATGAAAAAAAAGAAAACATTGTATACATATTTTTTAAAGGGATGTTAGATATGCTCAATACTCCACCCTCATGTGACCACAAATGATCCATGGTGCTCTAAGTTTTAAGGCCCCCATTATGAGGAGAAGCCATTACGAGAGCCCGGACATTTGTGGAACCCCAACTTCCAAGTTAGATGAGGTCTATGTGTGACTATTAGGTTAGGTAGGGCATAAAATTCGAGGCCATTGGGTTGCCATTTAAGGTGAAAATAAAGGCCCTATGGCATCACACGATTTCCCCATAGAACCTTAATAGGGAGAGTGTAGAGGGAGGCTTGCCCCCTTCTACAGGGTCCGAGGGCCTATCCCCCTAACCCATAGGGTTGAGACGGTAGGACTTCTAGTTGTGGAGATATTGTCAAATTGTATATTTTATCGACTATTTTGTATCTCCTAACTACAATTATCTATATCGAACTGCCTTGTAAAAGTTATATAAGCACAACCCAAGTGAGCTTTACACAACAGTGCGCACTAGTAAGCCCTTCATCTAGAGTATGTCTAGATTTCCATCTAAGCTCCACATTGGGAGCGCACGGGTGGACAACACCATTGTTATAACTCCATTACACTCTACAATCTAAGAATTTGAGTTCTCTATCTCTCAGTTTGCATCTATCTTTGTCTATGGTTTTTTCTCAAATCTATTTGCTGGCCTATTCCGCTGTGCTGTTATTTTCTTACATGGTATCAGAGCTCAGGAGTCTCTAAGTGGTGCAGAAGCAGAAACACAAAGGTTGCAAAGGTCTCAATGATTGGGATTTTCTCTTGGATTAGTAAGAAGTAACTGACTCTAGCATTATCTTCTACTAAAGCTGAGTACGAAGCTGCATGTTTTGCAGCATTTGAAGCAATATGATTGAGGAGGATCATATGGAACATAGGAATACAAGGACAGGAGGCTACAGAGTTGTAGTATGACAACCAAAGTTACATGGCCATTGCCAAACATCCTATTTTCCATGCACGTATCAAGCACATAGAAATTTAGTATCATTATGTGCATGAGTTGATTGAGGACAGGGTCCTAGAGATAAGCTATTGCCCTATTGAAGAAAATGGAGTAAACATCTTCACAGATAAGCTATTGCCCTATTGAAGAAAATGGAGTAAACATCTTCACCAAGGCTCTTGGGAGAGAGCAACTTCTTTGACACTTTCCAAAGCTTGGGATTGGACCAAGGAGGTAGTTCACCATAGGGTGGACATTAAGGGGGGGTGTTAGATATGATCAATACTCCACTCGCATGTGACCAAAAATGATCCATGGTTCTCTAAGTTGTAAGGCCCCCATTATGAGGAGAAGCCATTATGAGAGCCCAAACATTTGTGGAACCCTAACTTCCAAGTTAGATGAGGTCTATGTGTGACCGTTGATGGTTATAGATGATCTTTGTGAGCCTAGCTATTAAGTTAGGTAGGGCATAAACTTCTAGGCCATTGGGTTTCCATTTAAGGTACAAATAAAGGTCCTATGGCATCGCGCGATTTCCCCATAGAACCTTAATGGGGGGAGTGCAGAGGGAGCTTGCCCCCTCGCAAGGCCGAGACAGTAGGACTCCTGGTCATGGAGATATTATCATATTGTATATTTTACCGACTATTTTGTAACTCCCAAATACGTTTATCTATAATGATGCCTTGTAAAAGCTATATAAGCACGGCCCATGTTGAGCTTTACACAGCATTGTGCACTAGTAAGCCCTTCATCAAGAGTCTGTCTAGATCGCCATCTAAGCTCCACATTGGGAGTGCATGGGTGGACAACACCATCGTTGTAACTGCATTACACTCCAGAATCTTAGAATTTGAGTTCTCTATCTCTTAGTCTGCATCTATCTTTGTCTGCGTTTTTCTCTCAACTCTGTCTACTAGTCTATTGTGCTATGTTGTTATTTTCTTACAGATGCGAGGACAAGAGGATACCTTATGAAAAGTAGTACCAAAAAATATTGGACGACTTCTCTAAGAAGGCAACTGACTAGACACAAGAACAACTGGAAGCCTATGAGAAAGCTCATGATAGCCTGCTGGAAGCAAAGAAGGAAGGTACCTTCATGAAAAGGGAAAAAGCTTGAGAAAAATCTTTGATTAGTTGAGGCTAGCAAAGGATTAAAGGAAGCTAGTGTGGCCCAAAAAGGTAAAGGTGGTGGCACCCACCAAGAACAAATTTTTAGTAGTCGAGACAGGGGAAGATGACATCAGGCAATAGATGATTGCGAAAAGCAACAAGAGGCTCCATAAAGAAGATGAAAAAAAGTAGCAGTATGCACAAGCAATGTCGTAGTTGCTAGAGTCTCCACCGAAACTCCTAGAAGGCAGATCTACATTGGTAATGAGAGAAGATATGCAACTCATGTGCATACCACAACGTGAGGAGCCACAAGAGCAATATGAGGAACCAAATAATGACAAGAAATATTTTGAAGAAGAGAAGGAAAAGAGAAAATTATTACAACAATTATTAAAATTAGCAGAGACAAAAAAGCCACAAAAGGAGTTTAGCATTCAGAAGCTCAAAGAGATGGAACAAGAATCGGACCTTGACTTCTTTCATGCGTCCCTAGGATTTTAAGTAGAAAAAACAAAGGAAATACAACAAGAAGAAATTGTGGTTGTAACCACTAGTCAAGAGGAGAAGCAAAGCCAAGAAACGATAGTGTACCAGGACCCCGATGTGGTGATGCAAGAAGTGGAAGAATAGGGGGAGGCCGAGAATGCCTTAGCAGAAATACCAAGAGAACAACTTCAGTGGGAAAGGTCCAATGAAGAATATTGAATGATCTGCAAGAGGAAGCCACCCAATAAGAGGATGCCTAGAAAAGTGAAGAAAGCAGTTTGGAGGGGGGAAATGAGGTATGAAGAAGAAGATCAAAACAAGGAAGAGAAGACCACTATGCTCCCGCCAAGTCCAATTCAAGTGAACCTAGAAGTATTAATGGAACTAGGGAAGAAAGAAGTGGAAGCAGAGGAAGAAAAGCTGACAGAGTTAGAGCATGAGGATCCGGAAATTGAAGCCAAAGAATTACAGCTGGCTCTAGTCCAAGGCCAAGAGGAATAAAGGCACGAAGGTATTTTACAAATCAAGAAAATGATCAAATAGAGAGGAGAACACTTCTCTCAAGGTTCAAGAAAAAAAATTTCTTGTTTCAAAGGATGTTACATTTGATAAGCAAAGCACATGGTATACAGGGCCAAACAATGAATGCAGAGATCTTGAAGAAATCAAAAGAAAAAGATGAAGGTATATGAAGAGGCTAATGATGATGATGTTTACAGCAATGAAATACAGGATAATGATGAAGATAGGCCAAGGTTTGATCCAGAACAAAATGAAGCAAAGACTTCAAGGAGTGTAGAAATTAGAAGGTCATCAAGAAAAAGGAATATCAGGTATAGCTATGATACTTCCTTCTGGACAATCAGAGATTATGCTTACATTGTGAAGACAGATGAAGATCCATCAACATATGATGAAACGAAAGGTAAAAAAAATTGGGAAAAAGCAATGCAAGAGGAGTATGATGCTCTACTTGAGAACGAGACATGGGAATTGGTACCACAAGACCAAGAAATCAAAAGGTAATTGGATGTACGTGGGTGTATAAGACAAAGAGATTTGTAGATGGAAAAGTTTCTAGGTACAAGGCTAGACTTGTGCTCAAAGGATATGCCCAAACACATGGAGTGGACTATGATGAAATATTTAGTCTAGTTGCTAAGATGTCTATAATAAAAAATCTAATTGCTATTGCAACATGTAAAGGTTGGAAGCTATCTCAATTATATGTAAAAAATGCATTTTTAAATGGATATATTGCATATGAGGTGTGTGGGGCAACTAGAGGGTTCAAAGAGTCAAATGGATTAGATTATGTTAGTAATCTCAAGAGAGCTTTGTATGGCTTGAAGCAAGCCCAAGGGCATGGAATTATAGACTTGTCAAGTTCTTGAATAAACTTGGATACATATTGATAATTTTTCAGCCATAACCAAGACCAATTTGAAATAGATAATTTCCTTGGAATTTAATTTTAGTTTATCCACCCATGCATGCCTTGGAAAAGTTGGATATACCAATACTCCACCCTCAAGTGACCACAAATGATCAATGGTGTTCCAAGTTGTAAGGCCTCCATTATGAGGAGATGCCATTGTGAGATCTCAAACATTTGTGCAACCTTAAATTCCAAGTTGTAGGAGGTCTATGTGTGATCATTCATGTTAATAGATGATCTTTGTGATCCAAGCCACTAGTTTAGGTAGGGCATAAACTTTTAATCTATTTGAGTGCCGTTAAAGATGAAAATAAAGGCCTTGTGGCTCCATGTGGTTTCCCCATAGAAACTTAATTGGGGGAGTGTAGAAGGGGGCTTGCCCCTTCCACGAGGCTAGGGGGCCTAGCCCCTTGGCCCATATGGCTATGATGATAGGACTTTTGGTCATGGAGATATTGTCAGATTTTATATTTTTCTGACTATTTTGTATCTCTCTACTATGTTTATCTATATCCACTCCCCTTGTAAAACCTATAAAAGAATGGACCATGTTGAGATATACATACCAATGTGCACTCTTAAGCCCTTCATCTAGGGTTTGTCTAGATCACTATATAAGCTCCACACTAGGAGTGCATCGATGGACAACACCAACCTTGTAGTTGTAGTACTCTTGGTATTTTGAGAATTGGAGTTCTCTATGTCTCACTTTGCATATATCTTTGAATACATTTTTCTCTCAATTAGGTCTACTTGTCTAATCCGCTCTGTTGTTATTTTCTTACATTGTATCAAAGCTCACGAGGTTTTGAGTGGTGAAAAAGAAAAAATGCAAAAGTTCTAGAGGTTTCAATGACAAAATAGAGAAGACATCAAGTGGTGCATCATCATCTATGACTGGGAATCAAGGTGTTTCGTCAACACGAGTAGGTGGAGCACAGGTAGGAGTAGCAATGATGCTAGACATCCCAACTTTGGGGATATGAACACCAACCTTCATAAAAGGTAAAAGTGCCATCCAAAGCCTTTGTAAACATATCAGCAACTTGGTCTTTTATACCTATATGAATAACTTAAATATCCTTTATCAATACCTTTTCCCTTATGAAGTGGAAGCGTACTTCAATGTGCTTCGTTCTTGCATGGAAAACAGATTTTTAAGCAAGGTGTATGCTACTCATGTTATCACAATAGATATCATGTCCATACATAGCCTCTTAACACACATAAATTTGCATATGACTTGTGAAAGTGATATATACTCAGCCTTTGTAGATGATAAAGCCACTATGGGTTGCTTCTTCGACATCTAAGAAATGATTTTGCTTCCAAGCATCACTAGATAATGACTAATGCTTCTCCTATCTTCTTTGGATCCAACCTAATATACATCCAAGGATATCTTGACCTACAAATCATCTTCATATGCATAGCATAATCCTTCATTTGTAGTAGCCTTTAAGTACCTAAGCATTCTTCTTGTTGCACACAAGTGAGTAGTCCTTGGACTATGCATGAATTGTGGTAAGACCCCTACTCCATATGCTATATCGAGTCTTGTGATGGTTGCGTAATTGAGTGATCCAACAATATACCTATAAAAACTATCATATTCAAGAGGATTACCATCATTAGAACTCATCTTCAAATTAACCTCGATTGGATTGGGGATTTGCTTGAAATTTGTCATGCCAAACTTTTCAAGAACTTCTAGAATGTACTTCCTTTGCATCAACATAATTTCATCCTGTTTGTAAACAACTTCAATGCCAAGAAAATACCTCAATTCCCCAAGATCTAAGATCTAAAATTATTTAGCTAGATTTAATTTGATGTCTTCAATTGCCTTTATGCCATTACATGTAATAATAAGATCTTCTACATACATGCAAATGGAGGCATCTTGTTCACCTCTTTGTTTCATGAAGAGAGAGTGTTCTACATCACTTTCTTTGCATCCACATTTGATGAGATCACCAACCTATGATTCCAAGCCCTTGGTGCTTTCTTTAGTCCAAGAAGATCATTTCTCAACTTGCAAACATGTTTAGGAAACTTACTACTCACAAAACCTTGTAACTGCTCCATCTACACGTCTTCCAAGTCTCTATTGAGGAATACATTCTTGATATCCAATGGTATAATTTCCATCCTTTCCTAGCTTCCATAGCTATTAAGGTTTTGATAGTGCTCATTTGAGCCACGGGGCTGAACGTTTCCTCAAAATCCACTCCATATGTTCATGCAAAGCCTTTTGAAACAAGCCTTGCTTTGTACCTAGAGATAGCCCCATCAACTTTTCTCTTTACCTTGTAGAACAACTTGCTTCCTATTACCTTCAAGCCTTCCTTCTTGGGCAGAAGACTCCAAGTATTGTTTTCTTCAAGAGCTACAATCTCTTACTTCCTAGCTTCCATTATGTATACATGTTTGCTTCTTCAAGCATATAGGCTCATGAACATCTACAACTTATTCATATAGGCATAATGAGTTTCCACAAATGAATCATATCTAAACTCATCTACTGGATACCTTAGCCTTAAGGACTTCCTCTCTTCACCTTTTGGAGGTATGAACCTTGTATTCATTGGCTTATGCTTTGGTACATGTGAAGACTCTCCATGGTCTTCATCTTCCACTTCAACTCCATCTTCATCCAGGTCTACAAGATTTGTGTTCCCTTTTGTTAAATGAATTGATGCTTAATTTCTTATTGATCCTTCTTTCGAAGGTGATGAAACCTTATCTTCATCCTCTAAACTCAGGCATTGATAACCACTTAGTTCAATAATTGTTTGACTTTGATCTTCTTCATGCCTAGCTCCATCATCTTCATGTTCCTGCAAATACTCTACCTTTCTTGTACCATGGAAATAGCTCATCAAATGCTACATCTCTTGAAACTTTGAGCTCCTTTGAATTAGGATTGAAGCATCTAAAACCCTTTTGATCATTCGAATTGCCAATGAACATACACTTTACTCCTAGGGATGGCTCCTTGGTCAATCCCCATACATCTCTTTGGAACAATTCAAGTGGATCTTGACTAATGTATCTACTCTTCTTGAAGGGAAGTCTAAACTTCTTACACATCTAATAAGCTTCACATAAGTTCTTCATTCCCTAAGATTGAAAACTTAGTAGAACTTCTACTATCCTCCTTTGTTGCATCTCCTTCATCCTTTAAATGTTGATTTTGCCAATTCTTTTTTGCCACAATTCCAATTTCAAAATCTACTTATTGCCAAAAGTAAAGTATACATGATGTGAAGGATTTGGGTTAACCTCTAATGTAAACAATCTTTATTTCTTCTTTCCTCTTACAACCAGCTTGTATCCTTGTTTGGAGTTCTCCACAAAGCATCCTCCCTTTTTGAATCTCGTATGCTAACCTTTATCCATCATGTGTCCCACAACTACCAAGTTCTTGGTGAATGTAGGTACATGAAGCACATCTTTGATACACCTTCATTTCTCTTTGTCATCCAAGACCACATCATCTATGTGTGTGATATGATGGGCTATATGATATCCTATTTCCAAATGCCCCTTAACACTTGGAGCATGTAGATTAATGAATAAAGTTTCTTTGTGACTCATATGGTTGCTACAACAACTATTGATATACCATGTAGTATCTACATTGTTTGAGCTTCCATACATATGCATTATGAGGCAATTTTCATTCTCATAAATAGTTGATGCATAATTACCTTGCCCTTTCTATGTTGAGCCTAGGTTGTAATTCGTATGGTTGCTTCCTTGATAGCAATCCCTTGCATGATGTCCATGTTGTCCACATATGTAGCATCCTTCACCACCTTGGCTTCTTGATTGCTGGTGTCTTCCTCCTCTTCCTCTTGCCCTTCCTCTTCTAGATCATGGTCTTGATTTCTTTATCTTCCTCCAAACCTTCCTCTACCCCTGCTTTGGTTTTCTCTTCGTCCTTCGCCCCTTAAGTTTCATCAAAAGGCATCCTTGCCCTTTGATTATGCTCAGTACTTTCGCTTATGAAAGGGAAAATTGGTAAAAGGAAGCAAAGTTGGCTTACTTAATCCTTTATTTGTATCACAAAAAGAACACTTGTTATCTGTTACTAAAGAGCTTATGGCTTGTATTTGGCATGGCCATTTGGGCCACATATCTCATAGTGGAATAGACAATCTTTCTCATTCTAGCTACTTACCTGTGTTATCTCTCTTTGATTTTCATTTTGTGAGCATTTTCAATATGGAAAGAAAACTAAGAATGCGCATAAAATCCACATTGACTCTTCAATTTTACCTTCAGATCTCGTTCATACAGATGTGTGTGGTCCTATGCCCACAAGTTCATTAGGTGGTTCTCGTTACCTTGTCACTTTCATAGATGATGCTAGTAAGAAAGTCTGGGTATATCCTAACAAATCGACGGATGAGGTATTCCATACCTGTTGGAGATAGATGTCTGCGGAAGCACACGAACAGCACAAGGAAGAAGAAGAAGCTTGGAGCACAACACACAAGACTGAATGTATTACTAGAGAATGTACAAAGATAAGTAGCCCATTAGGGCAATAGGCGTATATACAAGCCAAGGGAAAAAAACCTCCTAAAGAGGGAAAAAAGTGCCCCGGCAGTCCTAGAGTGTTCACACACATCACTACCTAAATATATCAACAAATCCCCCCTGGGAGTGATGCGGTGAACAAGGAGCTGGCACTCATGGTAAGGAAGTGCCAAGCTATGTGGAAATCACTCCACAAAAGGAAGTAAGCCCAAAGCTTTGCGGAAAGCTTCAAACTTCTCCCTAGGCAGAGCCTTCGTGAAAAGGTCTGCAATGTTCTCCTGCGTGGGCACATATGCCAAGCTGATCTCCCCAGCAGAGAACCTCTCCCTGACATAGTGATAATGCACCTCAATGTGCTTAGTGCCAGCATGGAACACAGGGTTCCTCGCAACTGCCAATGCGCTCTGACTGTCAGTGAAGATGGTGGTGGCAGAAGACTGGCCAACACCCAAATCAGCCATAAGGCGTCTGAGCCACACACACTCAACAGTCGCTGTGAAAGCTGCCCTATACTCAGCCTCACAACTGGAAGTGGCCACAGTAGGCTGCTTCTTGCTCAACCAAGATATACATGAGCTACCAAGCATGAAGCAAAAACCACTGGTGGACACACGAGTGTCATAGCAACCAGCCCAATCTGAGTCAGCAAAAGCATGCAAATCTGGCAGTAGTGATCCCCCCTTGGGATAAAACAACCCAAGTAGCCGAGTACCACTCAAGTAGCGAAAGATGCGCTTAACCGCTTTCCAATGCGTGACTCCTGGGCAATGCATAAACCTGCTCATCTGTGAAACAGCAAACTGAATATCTGGCCGAGTAATGCATAAGTAAATCAAGCATCCAACAGCCTGCTGATAGAGAACAGCATCAAATGCATCTCCAGCATCATGAAGATTCAATCGTAAACGTGTCTCCATAGGAGTGGCAATAGGCTTACAGTCTTCAAGGCCAAAACGCTGCAATAATGTGTCAATATATTTCGTTTGACACAAAGCCATTCCACCATCAACGTGCATAAATTGAATGCCCAAATAGTGATGCAAATGTCCCAAATCAGACATCTCAAATGAGGCATGCAAATCAGCCTTAAAATCAGCAATATGTGTCTCAATAGGACCAGTGAGCAGCATGTCATCAACATAGACAACAATGATCAGAAGCACATCATTAGCACGTTTAACATATAAGGTGCTTTCAGTTGGACTGTTCTCAAAACCATGTGCAATCAGATAGGCATGTATCTTCTCATACCAAGCACGTGGTGCTTGCTTTAAACCATATAACGCCTTCTTTAACCTGCACACCCGGTTTTCATGCCCTTTCTGCACAAAGCCACGGGGCTGAAAAACATACACTTCTTCATGCAAGTCACCATTCAGAAATGTTGTTTTAATGTCCAACTGATGTACATTCCAACCATGATGGGCTGCAAGTGCACAAATGCTCCGAAGAGTAGTCATACGGCATGTAGGTGCAAAGGTCTCATCAAAATCAATGCCTCTTTCCTGCGCATAACCCTTTGCAACAAGCCTAGCCTTATACCTGTCAACTGTACCATCAGGTTTACGCTTCAGCTTGTATACCCACTTAGTGCCAATGGCCTTCTTGCCAGGAGGCAAGTCACATAAAGACCATGTACCATTCTTCATTATAGCATCATATTCAGATTGCATAGCAGCCATCCAATTTTCTGAATTTTGTGCTTCATCAAAACAAACAGGCTCATTTTCATCACAGAGACTAGATGCAGCCATAGCATAGCAATCTGATGCAAAGGAGGCACTATGAGAGCCTGAACGAGTACGATATGACAAAGGTGCATCTAATTTGCTGTCACACAAAGTCTGCACCAGCCATTTTGGCATAGTTTTTGCCTGCTCAATATCAGCTCTCTCATCAACAAGTGCATCATGTAAATCTGCATTAGAAATGGAATGATCTGCATCATCATATGAAACCTGCAAAGGCTGAGAAGTTGCCTCATTAGGACCAACACTAGCCTGTCCACCTGTAAAAAGAGGCATCAAAGTATCATACATGTCTTTGGAGCTAACAGATGTCTCCTTAGTACATGAAAGCAATGGCTGAATAGCATCTTCCACAAAGACAACATCACGGCTAACCAGAATGCGTTTAGTCTGTGGATGATACAGATGATAGCCTTTACTTTCAGAACTGTACCCAACAAAAATACATTTTACTGCCTTATCATCCAATTTTCTGCGATGTTGTTCAGGCACTAATGCATATGCCAAACAACCAAAAACACGCAGATAAGCAACAGATGGCTTGCAGTCATGCCAAGCCTCATATGGAGTGATAGACTGCAACGCTTTAGTGGGACACCTGTTCAGTACATATGCTGCACACATGACAGCCTCAAGCCAGAAACTATGTGGTAAAGCCTGACTTTTGACCATGCACCTCGCCATCTCCATGAGTGACCTGTTCTTTCGTTCAACAACTCCATTCTGTTGAGGTGTATACGGCACTGTACACTGGTGTTTTATCCCACGTTCAGCCAGAAATGCATTAAAATCTGAAGACATATACTCCCCCCCTCGATCAGAACGGAGGGTGCCCATTTTACATGCTGACAGATTTTCAGACAAAACCAAAAACTGTTTGAAGCACATGAACACTTTGGACTTTGCTTTGAGTGGATATACCCATGCATGCCTGGAAAAATCATCAATGAAAGTCCCGAAGTAAAGGTAATTTCCAAAAGAGGGTGTCTGCATAGGACCACAGACATCACTATGTACAAGCTGCAATTTCTGCGTAGCCCGAACTGAACCATCTTTTGGAAAGGAAGAACGCTGCATTTTGCCCAAAATACAGCCTTCACAAACATGTTTTCCAGGTGCCTCAAGTTTGGGCAAAGAGGACACCATTTCAGATTTCTGCAGGCGTAACAAACTAGCAAAATTCAGATGACCAAAGCGTGCATGCCAAAGCTTTGCATCTGACATAGCCTGAGAATCATGAACTGCACATGCCGAATCATTCACAGATCTTTCATAGTCTATGAGCTTATACAGCCCACGACATAAAATGCCAGAAGCAATAATCACATCGCCATTTGAGAGATCATGGACTGTACACCTGTCATCAACAAATTTCACAACCAAGCCAATCTTGGCTAATGCAGAAACTGATAACAGATTCTTTTTGATCCCTGGCACAAATAAAGCATCTGACAAAGTGAAAGAACTACCATCAGCAGTAGTCAGAATGATCTTACCAACTCCCATAACAGGATAAGAGGAGTTATTGGCGCATGTGACAGTATTCCCTGTAGGAGCAGGCTCAAGTGAAGAGAAGAAACTGCGCTGCGAGGTAATATGTTTGGTCGCCCCACTGTCAAAATACCAAACATCTGAGTCTACTACAGACATGCACTGATCATGAGAAGATGGGTCAAAACTGCAGACAGTGGTAAACGCCCATTCTTCTTCCTGCACAAGATTTGCAGACTCTGTTTTTGGTGTAGAGGCCTCTGCAACAACCATTCCAGCCTCTTTCTTCTTTGCCTCTTTAGCAGCCAATTTTGGATAGTTCTTTATAATATGATCATTTCCTTTACAGTACTTGCAGAACAATTTCTGGTTTTCTGATTTCTTTTCATCTTTATCCTGGTTCTTCGATTGTGCAGCATTTGCAGATTTCTGCTTACTAGTAGAAGAGCTCCATTTTCCTTTGCCCTTCTGACTAGCCAGGAAAGCTTGATCTGCAACACGCATAATGGACCTGTTCTGCCTGGACTGATCTTCCTGCAACAGAACAGAGACTAATTCCTCAAATGACAAGGCATTCGGATTGCCTTTCATCATCAACCGAAGAGTAGAGGCAAAACTCTGATATGAATCAGGAAGACCATTCAGAACGGTCTGCACAAGTGAGCTATCTGGTATAACCTCATCAGCAGAAATCAATTGTTCCTTCAGGTCTTTGATCTTTGTAAGAAAACTGTCCATAGAATCACCTTCATTCATGTGCTCACTCTCCAACTGTTTTCGGAGGTAAGCAACAGGAGCCTCATTCCTAGCCTGGTACAAAGTGGTAAGTGTATCCCAAGCATCCTTTGCTGTTCTGCAAGAGCGAATGTGAGGAATAATGGCACGTTTGATAGACAAAGCTATCAATGCATGTGCCTGGGCATCTCTGCCATCCCAACGAATCTGCTCTGCAGTAGGTGCAACAGAAACAGCAGCACGAACAGGAATCTGCGGAATATCATCTTCGACACCATCTTCATCAGCTCCAACACCTGTATTTGCAGTACCTGTCGTTACAGGTGTAACAGGACGTCTTTCAACACCCTGCACAATGTTCCACAATCCTTTTGCAACCAGTACATGTCGCATCATATAAGCCCATAATGGGTAGTTGGTACCATCCAACTTATCCTCAACAGCCAACATACGGAATACATCACTGCTTTCAGCCATGGCCGGTGACTAAAATACCTTGATGCAGAAAATTGACTGTATCTAAAAAAGTTGAACGGAACTGCCCAAACGAGTTCTGCTAGACCTGTAGCAGACTTCGAGACGCTTAAACTGGCGAACAGAAACTGGTATATACCTTTGGCACAAAAGGACGAAATAGCCTGCACAAGCGCTGCGATAGTGCGTTCGGAGGCCGAAACGAGCTCAGATCGCGATTTCGGCACGACAAAGCAAAGCCGTTTTGATCTCGGAAACACCCTGAGTATGCTCACCAAATTTCGTGCGAATCTGAGACTGCAAATGGAGGAGTGTCGACGGCGCCCTAGAAGAAGCGACGACCTGCTCTGATACCAATTGTTGGAGATAGACGTCTGTGGAAGCACACGAACAGCACAAGGAAGAAGAAGAAGCTTGGAGCACAACACACAAGACTGAATGTATTACTAGAGAATGTACAAAGATAAGTAGCCCATTAGGGCAATAGGCGTATATACAAGCCAAGGGAAAAAAACCTCCTAAAGAGGGAAAAAAGTGCCCCGGCAGTCCTAGAGTGTTCACACACATCACTACCTAAATATATCAACAATACCTTCAAAAAATGGCTTGCTTTAGTTGAGACGGAAAAAGGAACCAAGCTCACAGCTTTATGTTTAGATAATGGGATTGAGTATACATCGCACAAATTGAGTTTTTTCTATCAGTGTAGAGCAATTCATAGATAGTTTAGAGCTCCTTATACCCCAGTATAGAATGTGTAGTTGGACAGATGAATAGAACTATCCAGGATAGAGTAGTTTCTATGCTGCATTATGCAAACCTTTCACAAGTCTTTTGGGAAGAAGCACTATTGATTGTAGTTCATATGATTAACCTTTCACCTAGTACTATCAAAGGTCTGAGTGGCACAAGAGTTATGGACAGGGAAGACACCATATTATGATCAACTTAGAGTTTTTGGTTGTGAAGCATATGTCCATATACCCAAGAATTTTAGACAAAAGCTCAAACATAAGTCGAAGAAATGCATTTTTCTTGGATATGGTCGAGAAGGACAATTTGGATATCACTTATGGGATCTTGAAACACAATCAGTTATCAGAAGTAGTGATGTCATTGTTAATGAGTCTAAAATGCATAAACAACCCATTAAGGAGGTTGAAGTGAGAAGACTGATGTTTAAGGATGCTAGTCCTCCCATTAGCATGCATAAAAGTGTTGCACATAGGGATGTTCAAGAGAATGTCCGATTAGATGAGTCTACAAATGTTCTTGCTCAACAAGAATTGAGAGGCTCTGAATGTGTGTCACAACCACCTGATAGATATGTTCCAGGTTTGGATTTTGTTATGCAAACAGATGCTGGTAAGCCTTTTTGCTACAAAGAGGCCATGTAGAAAAAGGATCATCTCAAGGGGAAGCATGCCATGAAAAGTGACTTGGATTCTATCCACAAGAAGGTATTAGGATTAAGTACATTTGCCAAAGGGTAGGATGGCTTTACCATGCATGTAAATGGGTATATAAGCTGAAATTCACATCAAATAGTGCTTCTCCAAAGTATAAAGCATGACTTATTGCAATGGGTTTTAAGCGACACCATGGTGTTGACTTTGAGGAAATCTTCTCTCTAGTGGTCAAGATGACTACCCTTCTAATGTTGCTTGTTGATATATTTAGATAGTGATGTGTGTGAACACACTAGGATCGTCGAGGCACTTTTTTTCCCTCTTTAGGGGGTTTTTTCCCCTGTCTTGTATATACACCTATAACCCTAACATGTTACTTATCTTTGTACATTCTAATGGTAATACATTCAATATTGTGTGTTGTGCTCCAAGCTTCTTCTTCATTCTTGTGTTGTTCGCGTGCTTTCGCAGACGTCTAACTCCAACAATTGGTATGAGAGAAGGTCGTCGCTTCATCTAGGGCATCGTTGACACCTTTCCAATCATAGTCTCAAAATCGCACAAAATGTTTTGAGCATACTTATAGTGATTAGGATATCAAAAGGGCTTCACTTTTTGGTGCCAAAATTGCGATTTGAGATCGTTTCGGCCTCCAAACACACTATCATGGTGCTTGTGCATGCTATTTCATCTTTTTGTGCCAAAGATATATACAAGTTTTGGTTCGCTAGTATAAGCGTCTCAAAGTTTGCTACAGGTTTAGCAGAACTTGTCAGGGTAATTCAGTTCAACTTTTTCAGATACGGTCATTTTTTTGCATCAAGGTATTTTAGTTAGTGGCCATGGCTGAAAGCAGTTATGTATTTTGTATGTTGGCTATTGATGATAAGTTGTATGGTACGAATTACCCGTTGTGGGCTTATATGATGTGTCATGTATTGTCATAAAAGGACTATGGAATATTGTGTAGGGTTTTGAAAAACATCCTATTACACCTGCAAATAAAGGTATTGCAAATATAGGTACTACAAATACAGGTACTGAAGCTGATGTAGATGGCATCATAGATGGTGATATCTGTAGATTCCTGTTCATGCTACATTTTCTGTTGCAGCTATTATAGAGCAAATTCATTGGGATGGCAGAGATGCTCAGGTACATGCATTGATAGCTTTGTCTGTCAAACATGTGGTTATTCCTCACATTCACTCTTGCAGAATAGCTAAGGATGCTTGGGATACACCTACCACATTCTACCAGGCTAGGAATGAGGCTCATGTTGCTTACCTCCGAAAACAATTAGAGAGTGAGCACATGAATGAGGGTGATTCTATGGACAGTTTTCTGACAAAGATCAAGGATTTGAAGGAACTATTGATTTTTGTTGATGAAGTCCTTCGTAACAGTTCACTTGTGTAGACTGTTCTAAATGGTCTTCGCAACTCATATCAAAGTTTTGCTTCTACTCTTCATTTGATGATGAAAGGCAATCCAAATTCCTTAACATTTGAAGAGTTAGTTTCTATTCTGCTCCAAGAAGAGGCAGAATAGGTCTATTATGTGGGTTGCAGATCAAGCTTTCTTGGCTAGTCAAAAGGGCAAAGGTAAATGGAGCTCATCTACTAATAAGAAAAAATTTGCTAATTCTACACAATCGAAGAAGGAAGACGAAGATGAGAAGAAATCAGAAAAGTAGAAATTGTTTTGCAAATAATGTAAAGCAAATGATCATGTCATTAAGAGCTATCCAAAGTTGGCTACTAAAGAGGCAAAGAAGAAAGAGGCCAGAATGGTTGTTGCAGAGGCCTCTACATCGAAAACAGATTCTGCTAATCTTGTGCAAGATGAAGAATGGGTGTTTACTACTGTTTGGAGTTTTGATCCATCTTCTCATGAGCAGTGCATGTTTGTAGTAGACTCAAATGTTTGGTACTTTGATAGTGGGGCGACCAAATATATTACCTCGCAGCATAGTATCTTCTCTTCACTCGAGGCTGCCCCTACAGGGAATACTGTTACATGTGCCAACAACTCCTCTTAACCTATTATGGGAGTTGGTAAGATCATTCTGACTACTACTGATGGTAGTTCTTTTACATTTTTAGATGCTTTATTTGTGGTAGGGATCAAGAAGAATCTGTTATCAGTTTCAACTTTAGCCAAGATAGGCTTGGTTGTGAAATTTGTTGATGATAGATGTACAGTTCATGATCTATCAAATGGCGACGTGATTATTGTTTCTGGCATTTTATCTTGTAGGTTGTATAAGCTCATACATTATGTAAAATCTATGAAAGATTTAGCATGTGCAATACATGATTCTCAAGCTATGTCAGATGCAAAGCTTTGGCATGCATGCTTTTGTCATCTGAATTTTGCTAGTTTGCTACACCTGCAAAAATCTCCAATGGTGTCCTCTTTGCCCAAACTTGAGGCACCTGGTAAACATGTATGTGAAGGCTGTATTTTGGGCAAAATGCAGCGTTCCTCATTCCCAAAAGATGGTTCTGTTTGAGCTACATAGAAATTACAACGTGTTCACAGTGATGTATGTGGTCCTTTGCAGACAACCTCTTTTGGAAACTATCTTTACTTCGTGACTTTCATTGATGATTTTTCCAAGCATGCATGTGTATATCCATTGAAAGCAAAGCTCAAAGTGTTTATGTGCTTCAAATAGTTTTAGGTTTTGACTGAAAATCTGTCAGCAAGTAAAATGGCCACTCTTCGTTTTGATCGAGGGGGGAATATATGTCTTTTGAAATTAATGCATTTCTGGCAGAATGTGGGATAATACATCAATGTATAGTGTCGTATACATCTCAACAGAATGGAGTTGTTGAATGGAAGAATAGGTCACTCATGAGATGGCGAGATGTGTGGTCAAGAGTCAGGCTTTACCACATAGTTTCTAGCTTGAGGCTGTTATGTGTGCAGCATATGTACTTAATAGGTGTTCCACTAAAGCATTGTAGTCTATCACTCCATATGAGGATTGGCATGATCGCAAGCCATCTATTGCTCATCTGCGTGTTTTTGGTTGTTTGGAATATGCATTAGTGCCTGAACAACATCACAAAAAATTGGATGATAAAGCAATGAAATGTATTTTTTGTTGGGTACAATTCTAAAAGCAAAGGCTATCATCTATACGATCCACAAACAAAATGCATTCTGGTTAGCCGTGATGTTGTTTTTTTAGAAGACGCTATTTAGCCATTACTTTCATGTGCTAAGGAGACATCTGTTAGCTCCAAAGACATGTATGATACTTTGTTGCCTCTTTTTGCATGTGGATAGTCTAGTGTTGGTCCTAATGAGGTAACTTCTTAACCTTTACAGGTTTCATGTGATGATGCAGATCATCCATTTCGGGCACAAAAACTAGGTGTGCCGGTTAAAAAAGGTATTATATGGTTTAAAGCAAACACGACATGCTTGGTATGAAAGATACATGCCTATCTGATTGCACATGGTTTTTGAGAACAGTCCAAGTGAGTAGAAAGTCTTGTCCATATCTACATTCCTAGCATGAAAATATACATCACGTGAACTGTCTATACAATGCTCAATATCATGACTATACAATAAAAACATCTCCTGTACATGTTGAGAATAACAAAGACTATACAACTCTAATGATGAAATGTGAGGTGCACTAGGTACATCTCTCTCTCCCTGAATACAAACTTTAATTCCATTCTTTTCAAATTCAAGTGTGTTGTTTTCATAGCTGCGTTTAGTGTGTCTCCAACCCCCATAGCCACTCTCTTCCTAACACAAGGTGTGTCCTCTCCATATTCATAATTTGGAAGTCCATATGATCTATATAGTCCTGCATCTTGACTTCCAAATTGGATACCATAGTATCCCATATCCTCTTATCTTGCCCTTGCATCATAGATACGATGTATTTATGTGCATTAGGCTACTGGGGAATCTTTAATTTCTTGAACAAAGCATAATTTATAAAGTTATGAGTGGCAGAGTCATCTATCATGACCTGCACCCTGGTCTCGTACACACTACCATGCTGTTTAACTAGGTCATGTAGTCCAAACTACGGTGACCACAATGACTGAGTCAAACAACAAGTGTGCTCTATATCCTCATGCATCACCTCCACTCCCTTGCAACTAGAGCTACCATGAATAGGAAGGATCTGCACTAGGTGGACTGCTTTTTTGCCCTTTTCAGGGGCCGTACTAGTCTCTGGTCTCTTCTTCTTTTCCTCCCCCTTCTTGAGTGGAAAGTTCCACTGTGAGTGGCTATGAGACAAACACCTAAAGCACAGGCTCTCTCTTTTGGCCCTCTCAAATTGATCTATAGATAACCTAGGCCCTTGTGACCTTTGTTTTTTTATAAAAACTTTGTTTTTCCAAATGGCAACTTCTTCTTGAATTTTGTAGCGTTTCCTCGATCACAATCCTTCAAACGACACTTTTCAAAGCCTTGTAACTCAAAAACGGTGAGGAATTAGCTTAAACTTGTGAGCAACACTTTTATTCAATTTTGCGATCTGCACAATAGTGTTAGAGATGTTCGAGGTCCAAATCCACCTCCAAATGCCACTTTTGAGCCCTGCAAGTTTCAAAATTCTAGAGAGTAAAATCAAGGCATTTTCTTACAATGAACTTAATGTAGGACCCTGAATGAGGTACTTAAAACATGATTCACAAAAATTTCACTCAGGTGATTTTATTCTCCTATACTTGCTCTACCTTTCTCTCGTATAGAGTTTTTCCTAATTCTTTCATCTTCACCTTCAAAATTTGACTAGAAAACATGATGCAAATAAGGTCTAGAGAGAGAATATGAAACTTGTCAACCAAAAAATTTTCCTACATGCATAAAATGACCTAATTATTCATTCTAAGCATTATCCCCACAATGAAATTCAAAAAGTTCAAAATGTAATATTTTCACTACAAAAGAGGCCTATTACAATTCTTCCCCCTTTAAGAACTCTGTCCTCAGAGTTGGAAAGAAGGATAATGTGTTAGAAAATCTAAATTCACCCAACTCGAATCTTCTACTGGGTATGAGTGCCATTTCACCAAAATTTCTACTATGGATCTATTTCTAAGAAATCTTTCCTTCCTATCTAATATTATTTCGGGTTGAAGCTCAAAAGAGCCATCATCTTTCAACTTATAATTATCTTGCAAAACATGAGCAACATTAGATACATATCTTTTAAGTAAGCTAACATGAAATACAGGATGCACATTTAAATGTTTAGATAATTCTAGCAAATAAGCAAGAAATCCATCTCTTTCGAAACTTTAAAAGGACCTGCATATTGAGGAGAAAGTCTATGATCCTTCCCTAGCAATAAGTTAGATCGGTGAGGATTAACTTTAAGAAATACCATATCATCAACTTGAAATTCAAGTGGTCTTCTCTTTAAATCATAGAACTTCTTTTGTCTTTTCTAAGCTTCTTTTATGTGTTTCTTAATTTTTCCAAGTTCTTCATCCATCTTATCAAGCATTTCTTTAGATACTTCTACTTTATTTGGAAACCCCGAAAACAAAGGTGGAGTCAAACAATTATAACCATACAGAGCTTCAAACCGAGTCATTTTTATAGATGCATGCCATACACTAATGTATGCAAACTCAACCACGGGTAAATATTCACTCCAATTATCCTGCTTTTCATTCACATACATACATAACATATCTTCAACTACCCTATTAACCCTCTCGGTTTCCCCATCAGTTTGTGGATGGAAAGCTATACTCATATGAAGTTGAGTTCCAATTGATTCAAATGTCGCTTTCCAGAAGTTTGACGTAAATCTAGAGTCTCTATCAGAAATTATGCTTTTAGGCATTCCATGCAATCGAAAAATTTCTTTTACAAAGATTCTTGCAACATTCAAAGCAGTATCAGTCTTTTTCATAGGAAAGAAATATGCCATCTTGGTAAGCCAATCGACTACAACAAATATGGTATCATGCTTACTTCTGGTCATAGGTAGCTTACTGATAAAGTCCATAGAAATAGAATCCCACTTCTGATTTGGAACATCCAAAGGTTGAAGCATTCCAAGCATCCTCTTAAACTCAGATTTCACAGATTGGCACTTCAAACATTCACTAACATATTTTCTAATATCCTGCTTCATACATGGCCAAAAGTAAGAATACTTTGTTTTAACATAGGTCCTTGAATAACCTGGATGTGCAGAAAAAGGTGCCTCATGACAATCATGCAATATTTTGACTTTTAATGGAGATTCAGAAGATATGCATAGCCGATTGTTACAATACAATGTTCCATTCTGCAAATGAAATTTTTCCTCATACATCGATCCCCTGTTTGTATTCAAAGCATTCAAAATAGGTGCATAAAAAGGATCCTGTTTTATCTCTTCTTGAATTTGATTGAGAAAATCAAAATTTATTATAGAAACAAGATTACACAAAGGTCTCTGACTCAATGCATCAGCAACCTTATTTTCCTTACCAACCACATACTTAATGTCAAAATCATACTCACTTAATAATTTAATCCAACACTTCTACCTGTTGTTAAGCAACGGTTGTGTGAAGATGTATTTTAGACTCTGATGATCTATTTTCAATTCAAACTTAACCCCTAACAATAGATGTCTCCAATGCTTAAGTGCATGCATAACAACAAGCATTTCTAAATCATGAGTAGGATAGTTAAGTTCATGTTTACTTAGTTTTCTGGACTCATATGCGACCACCCTACCATCCTTTGAAACAACACATCCTATCTGACTACCACTTGCATCACATGCAACCACAAAATGCTTTCCCATTTCTGGTATTTTCAAAACACAATTTTCAACGACTTTTTGTTTCAAATGATTTTTGACAAGCATCACTCCATGCAAATCCTATATTCTTTATAATCAATTATGTGAGGGGAGTAGCTATCTTAGAGAAATCCTTAATATCTGCTCTTTCATATTGTGCCAACCCAAGAAAACTTCTAACATCCCTTACAGTCTTAGGAATCGGCCAATCAACTATTGTTTTTACTTTATCTTCATCTATAAGGATTCCTTCTTTCAATATTACTCTTCCTAGATACACAAGTTTATCCTTAGCAAAGAAACACTTACTCTTTTTTCCATACAATTTGTGTTCTCTAAGAGTTTGCAAAGTCTTCTTGAGGTGTACCACATGCTTAGGTCATCTTTAGAGTATACAAATATATCATCAAGAAATACTAAGATGAATTCATCTAGGTTATCGTGAAAAATATTATTCATCAAACACATAAATGTGGCAGGAGCATTTTTCAATCCAAAAGGTAGAACTGTAAACTCAAAGTGATCATATTGTGTTCGAAAAGCTGTCTTAGGAATATCCTCTATTTTGATCTCCAGATCTTTAGTCAATCTTAGTGAATACAGTTGATCCACTTAATTGACCTAATAAGTCATCTATATGAGGAAGTGGATATTTATTCTTAATTTTTCTTTTATTCAACCCCCTATAGTCGATGCATAATCTATAAGAGTCGTCCTTCTTCTTCTGAAATAAAACAGGTGCACCCCAAGGTGAGACACTCGATCTTATCAAGCCTTTCTTCAAAAGATCATATAATTGAATCTGAAGCTCCTTTAATTCATCAATGTTAAATCTATAGGGTGCTCTAGAATATGGTTCACTCCCTGGATATGGGTCAATGGCATGGTCAATCTGCCTAGGTGGAGGTATACCATGCAAATCTTCTAGAAATACATCGGCATATCCTTTCAAGAGATTTTCTACATAATCTGGAATACCTTCATCATTATCTTCCTCATGCAGATTGTTCACATACACTACAAATGTTTTACAGCCATCACGTATACCTCTAATTATCTGCATAGTAGAAATAAGAATAGGTTTAGGATTATACGCATCACCTAGAATATGAATAGATTCATTATCTAGCTTTAAAGTGATCATTCTTTGTTCACAATTAATTGTCGCAGAATTTTTAACTAACCAATCCATGCCTATGATAACATCACTCTGTTTCATCTCAATTACATGGAAACTTCTAGAAAAGCACCTATCAGAAAGAGTAAATTCAAGCTTTTCAATATATCCTTTCGTGTAGTGTAATCGTCCATTGGCCATCTCTACAGGTCTGTTTATCTACATATTTAGGGCTATCCTTAGATTCTGTACCAATTTGAAAGATAGAAATCAATGGGTACTACCTAAATCGATCAAAAATCTAGTTTTATGCACAAAAATCATACCCAAAATTGTGATTATAGAAGCCTTTGGAAAAGAACTAACCACCATGCAATGTAAAGTAGAGTCAGGTCACTTACCTCCATCATCCGCTTCCTCAATAATTGCCTCCTCGATGATGTTTATCGCTTTTGATTGTGCGGGTTGAAAGACTGCCTTATTCGGGCACTCATATGTTCGATGCCCTTGCTCTCCGCAACGAAAACAGAGACCACATCTTTTTGCCCTCTCAATAGAATCAGGGTCTTGTTGCCACTCGATTGGTTGATGCCTCCTTTGATTTTCCACCTGCGCAGGATTCTTGCCTTAATTATTTGAAGATGAAGTCTTCTTTGAATTGTTCATGTTCATTGCAACAGGTCTTTGTGGCCTATGTCCCGTTGCAATGAATCTGCTTCTATTTGCCTTCTGCAAATTGAACTTCTCCATCTTCTCAAAGTTCTCGGCCATCGCAACAGCATCAAGAAAATCAATGCATCCAGATCCCTTGACTTGATAGCGAAGTTCCTCACAAAACCCTTCAATAAGTTTACTCTTTAGAGCACACCGATAACCTCTAATGCATATTTATGAAGTCGTAGGAACTTCTCTTTGTACTCATCAATAGATAAGCTATGCTTATCACTTTTGTGTTGTCGGAAATTGTAGAACTCCATCTTCTTCTCCATATGGTAGTGTGGAGAACAATATCATTTTTCAGCTTGTTCTCTAAATTCCTTCCATAGAACTGGACTCGAACACATTCGAGTCTACATATACGACTCCACCATAGCTTCGCGATCCCACATAGGTGCAGGATCCCAAATTTTTCCTTGGACTCTTCACTAAATTGTTGAAGATCAAAGAAATCCTCGAGTTCTTCAATCCATGCCTCAAGATCTTTGCCACTCTTCTTCTCGCCATCAGAATCATTCAACTTTGCCTTCTTGAAGACTTGATTAATGACAAACTCACCTGGTTCCATATCTTCATAATTGTGTTTCTGTTTTCCGTGACGTACACTAGATGTTCCCACACCTTCATCTACTTCATCGTTCAGCTCCACAAACAAGTTTGTTGCTCCGTCTGGTTGCTTTCTGCCTCGTTCTTTGTGCAATTCACTAAGAAGATTACGAATAAGCTCCTCTTGTTCACGAATCTTTTGTGTTAGACTTTCCATCGTTCTCGAGGATTGAATCTACTCTGATACCAGTTGTAGCATTTCCTCAATCACAATCTATCCCCAATCAAAATCTTTCGATCACTCAAAAATAACAGTGGAGAGAACACAGAGATTGCACAAGGTAAGAGAAAATATGATGCGGATGAGTAGAAATATGACACAGAGAAGGAAGAATTCTGATATTATAGATATGAATCAATGGTTACAATAGCTTTGGACAATAGCTTCTTGATGAAGCATCTACCTCCTGACCACCCCCGAGCTATCACAATCGCATTCACACTCGCACTCTCAATCACACTCTCACTCTCACTCTCACTCTCAATCACAAAGTAATTCTCAGATTTCTGTGTGTCCCCTATTTTGACATGCAGGTCTCCCTATATCAGAGTTTGATCGCTACCATCCCCTAAGAAGTGTGCGATCCACCAAATTTAGAAAAAGTTGAGTTTCTCCAAAACTTTCGCAAAAAGCCATGCGATCGTAGTGTGCTTTCTTTCTTTAGCGTACCTGTCAAAAATAGGAGAAAAACACCAAAAAGACATATCCAAAAATATCCATATTTAGACATGGTGACACGTGAGCATCATAATCACGCACTCCAATAGAATCAGATAAGCCATCGTTTTTTTTTTGAAGTGTTGGAAAACGGCACTTTTCAAAGCCCCTTAACTCAAAAACGGTGAGGAATTAGCTTAAACTTGTGAGAGACTGTTTTATTCAATTTTGTGATCTGCACAATAGTGTTAGAGACGTTCGAGGTCCAAATCCACCTCCAAATGCCACTTTTGAGCGCTGCAAGTTTCAAAATTCTAAAGAGAGTAAAATCAAGGCATTTTCTTACAATGAACTAAATGTAGGACCCTAAACGAGGTACTTAATACATGATTCACAAAAATTTCAAAATTCTAAAGAGAGTAAAATCAAGGCATTTTCTTACAATGAACTAAATGTAGGACCCTGAACGAGGTACTTAATACATGATTCACAAAAATTTCACTCAGGTAATTTTATTCTCCTATACTTGCTCTACCTTTTTCTCATACAAAGTTTTTCCTAATTCTTTCATCTTCACCTTCAAAATTTGACTAGAAAACATGATGCAAATAAGGTCTAGAGAGAGAATATGAAACTCGTCAACCAAAAATTTCTCCTACATGCATAAAATGACCTAATTATTCATTCTAAGCATTATCCCCACAATGAAATTCAGAAACTTCAAAATGAATTATTTCACTAGAAAAGAGGCCTATTACAAATTTAGTCGTACTAAGAGGCTTGAGGGGTTGATCCGTCTCCATAAGAGCGTATTGAGGATGGTTATGGTCCTCATAGATCTGTGCATACTTGATTGAATGCTCAAACATCTTAGGCGCATTCCTTTTGACTTCCCTCATTATGGCTTTATCTAAGCCTTTAACAAACCCTCTGGTCTTCTGAAAATCATCTAAGCCCTTAAGTTTCAAAATGATCTCTCTATAATGGGATATGTAGATCCTTAGAGGCCTACCTCTCTCGGTAATCCTATCCCACGCATCCCAATTCCTCTCCTCCTCATTCTCAGGAAGAAACTCTTTTAGAAAAAGAGTCTCAAACTGAGTCCAATCTGTAGGGATAAAGTTCGCCTCCTTAAGGCTCATCCACCACTTGTAAGCACGCGGGGCGAGCGAGAGACTCGCCTCTAGCACACGGTACTTTGGTGGGGTGCCCTTCAATTGATGCAAATCATGCCACTTTCATAAAAAAGTGCAGATTGCATCCTTGTTCCTATCACGGTCATCCCCCGTAAAGGTAAGTGGCTTCAAGTCTTTCAAGAGGGGAGCTTCTCTAGAGTGTGCTTACTAGGAAGAGAAGTATCTTTCCTAGTCATCTCTAGAGGAAGAGGAGGGGTTTCTCTTTCCCTCCTAACTAGGAAAGAGGTGATGTGGGTCTCAAGTAAGATCATTTGAGACTTTGGCTGCTGAATGAGAGATGTGATGCCACTAAGATCTCTCTTTAATTTAAGGGTTTGCTCTTTCAAGTCTACGAATTGATCATGAGTGAAAAACTCATATAAAAGTTCCTCATAGGTATATTCTTCTTGCTGAGGCTCTTTCTCTTCTAAATTTTCCTCTATCCTAATTCTACTTCTTCCATTCTAGAATCAGGATCCTCTAGTTGCTCTTTAGATGGAGAAGTGTGTTCAACTAATTGTTTCCCTTTAGATTCCATGTTTGACTTCTCTTCCCCCATTTGGTAACTAGAGTATATGAAAATGAATGGAAGTAAACCTTGAATATGCAAGAAGAAGAGAAATATATCACAAGAGCACTTCCTTGGTATAAAATGAACCTGCCAAAGTGAAATCCAAGTGATCCTTGAAGCTTTAGGTCACTGATTTTGAATCCTCACCTGGCCCAAACAAAAATTGGAAATGTCCGGTTGGTTCGGGGAGGTTCTAATCACCAAAAACCAACAAGAACAATGCCAAAACCATGTAGTAATAGCCCCAACCAAACAAATTGAGTGAAACTGAACAACTTTTGAGATTTGACAGTCCTCACCAGTCCATGAAATGTAGCCTACCACCTGTACTTCAAAGATATAGAGCTATCCCAAGTGAAAAAAGTGTATTTGGACATCGAATGATGAAAAACTAGGCCCGGAAATGGCTGCCTAGTTCCTGCTGAATCACTGCAGAGAGATTTTGGTTGACCAAATCTTGTCCAAATGCAAGATCAATGGTCTCTAAGCAAATCTTAGGAGTATAGCTTCGTAACACGACAAATATTTTTTTTGAAATCGGATATCGTATGAGCAAGCTATGGTATGGAGAAGCCGGGTATATCACGAGTAGGAAGTGGAAAAGCTAATCTTCATGGAAGGGTGACTTTGAGAAACTCAAAACTGAGGATCTGAAGCTTTTTGAGAAAACTCAAAACCTATAGCCTGTCTCCACAGTCCATATTACATGTATACATCATCAATTTCCCAAATCTTTGATCCATAGCATAACTTTTGTATTCTCAAATTTGAAAAAAAAAACTCGAATGACAACACTTCATCTTCTCTGTTTGATCTTCTCCACAAAACTCAAGAGCAAGTGCCGATGGAGGATTATATATGCATCTTGAAGGCGCTTTCTCTGTGTATAAATAAAGGAGCTTTTCTTTGTTGCTCTCATCCAAGAGGGAGGGAAGAGGGAGAAGAGGGAGCCAAGCTCTCTTGCGCTCTGACTGTGGTCGTTGTCTGAGCATTCCCGCTTTGCATGTGTGCCGCCCGTGCATTGAACACGTGTGTAGTCTTCTACAATCACGTATGTGTGTCGCCTACTCTTGGATACCAATGTAACTTAACTCTTGATGAAGCCCTCCATTTTCCTGTAGCTCTGCATGCAATTTGATGCCAAAACCTACACGGAGATCCGTTCTATCATCTATCCTCCTAGCCACGTACGTACTCATTTAGACTCTCTTTCCATAGTTAATTGAGCCGCCATGGCTCCACACATGGGTGCCACATGGCACTCATGTGTGAGCCCATCTAATTAGAGCTAAGAGGTGGTTCACACCTCTCCTTAGGGGTACTCCATAACAGTCCACTAGTGGTAGCTCATGTATAACTTGGTTGAGCAAGAACCATCCTACTGTGGCAACTTCCCGTTGTGAGGCTGAGTATAGGGCAACTTTCACAGTGACTATTGAGTGTGTGTGGCTCAGATGCCTTATGGCTGATTTGTGTGTTGGTCAGTCTTCTGCCACCACCACCTTCACTGACAGTTAGAGCGCATTGGCAATTGCGAGGAACCTTGTCTTCCATGCTCGCACTAAGCACATTGAGGTGCATTATCATTATGTCAGGGAGAGGTTCTCTATTAGAGAGATCAACCTTGCATATGTACCCACACAGGAGAATATTGCAGACCTTTTCACGAAGGCTCTGGCTAGGGAGAAGTTTGAAGCTTTCCAGAAAGCTTTGGGCTTATTTCCTTTTGTGGATTGATTCCACATAGCTTGGCACCTCCTTATACATGAGTATCATCTCCTTGTTCACTGCATCACTCCTAAGGGGGATTTGTTGATATATTTAGGTAGTGATGTGTGCGAACACACCAGAACCACCGAGGCACTTTTTTCCCTCTTTAGGAGGTTTTTTCCCCCAGCTTGTATATACACCTATAACCCTAATGGGTTACTTATCTTTGTGCATTCTAGTGGTAATACATTCAGTAATGTGTGTTGTGCTCCAAGCTTCTTCTTCTTCCTTGTCTTGTTTGCGTGCTTCTGCAGATGTCTAACTCCAACATTGCTTGCATTCGTTACAATGGATGACTTAGAGCTAGTCCAGATGGGTGTGAAAACTACTTTCTTGCATAGAGATCTTACAGATTCGATCCATATGGAACAACCAAAAGGTTATGTAGTTCCTAACAAAGAAAGTCTAGTTTGTAAACTGATGAAGAGCTTATATGGACTTAAACAGTCCCCTTGAGAATGGTACCAAAAGTTGAAGTCTCAAGTCTATCGTCGAAGCAATGAGGATCATTGTCTCTACACAAAGAGATGTTCATATGGTAGCTTGATATGCTTGATACTTTATGTCAATGATATGTTGATTGCTGGGAAGTCCTCTTATGACTTGTCAATTCTCAAAAAGAAGTTGAGTCAGACATTTGATATAAAGGATTTGGGGGATTCCAATCATATTCTTGGCATGCGCATTACTAGTGATAGGAGGAAAAGATGCACATACTTGCCTCAAAGTGACTACATATCCAAAGTACTTCACAAGCTTAATATGCAGGGTGGAAAGGCATTGAGTACACCTTTACCCACATATGTGAAATTGAGCAAGGATGAATTCCCCAAATGAGATGAGGAAAATGAATTTATTACCAAAATTCCTTATCAATCTATTGTTGGTAGTCTTATGTATGCTTTCATAGCTATGAGACCAGACAGTGCATTTGTAGTGGGAGTTGAGTGTAGATATATATCTAATCCTAGCAACAAGCATTGGGAAGCGATCAAGATGATTTTGAGATATCTGAGTGGCACTAAGTATAAGTGTTTCTGCTTGGGTAGAGGGAAAGCATCCATGATTGGTTACACAGATTCTGACTATGCTGGTTGTGTAGACAATTGTAACTCTACATCATGGTACTTTTTTCACTATCTCTTGGAGATCTCATCTTCCAGAATGTACAACTATTTCCACTATAGAAACAGAGTATGTTGCAGCAAGTGAGGCATGTAAGGAAGCATTGTGGCTTTCTTGTCTTGCTTGTGATATAGGTCTACATCAGCATGTACCTCGTTTTCTCAGTGATAGTCAAAGCGCCATCGCATTGGCTAAGAATCTGGTCTATCACGCAAAGACCAAGCACATGATTGAGGTGCGATATCACTTCATTAGACACTCCTTAGCCACTAAGCATATTATTCTTGAGAAGGTTCATACCTGAGATAATGTTGTAGATGCTTTGACTAAAGCTCTACCATAGGATAGCTTTCGACACGATTGTCACTTGATGGGGGTTACTTGATCCATGATCTTGCAGAGTTACTTGTATATTGTGTAACATACCCATTAGGTTGGAGGTATAATTTGTATACTTACACTGAGGTATTCTTTATCATTCTTTATTTTTTCCCATAGAAACTATGACCATATTGGCCTTGAATGGGAGATTTTTATCGTTAGTTTCCATGTGAAAGGCTAAATGGTTGTGGTCTGGTTAGCCACAGAGTGTAAGTTCGATCACATTTGTAACACCCAAGAAATTTGTGCTCATGCTCTCCATGTACTGTATTTTCTACATACAAATATGCAAGCTCTATGTGGAGTACTTTGTGTGGCGTCTGGATCTAGGTTTTCTACGTTGAGGGTATCGTCATGGGGCTCTTAAGAAGGAGAGTCCATTGAGATGGATCACTATCAAATTACTTCATCAGAGTATGTTTTTAATTAATAGTGTGGCTAGAAATGATGAAAATTTGAAAAAGTCATTTTTTTGGGGAGGCATAGTTATGGATTTGATGACATGGCACTCTAGCTTTGAAGAGATTTTTAAAATATTACTTTTTAAAAAAGAAACTTAAAAAGGGAGCAGTAACTTTTGACATATATATTAAAAAATGATCCCTTTCAAGTAAATAAACATTGAAACTAAGACTTTAAAAAGAAATCATTTTTTACTCCCATACTTACTCAAGTTTGATGATGTGGAAAGTAGATTCCCTTCAACTAAACTAAGAAAAAGAGAAGATCCTGGTAAGCCTAAAACAAAGCCTACTCCAGCCTATTAAAAAGTGCCCTATTAAATGCACTCTATCCCCTTAAACAACAATAGAATTAAGCTTAAAAGATCCTTAAAAGGCCCATGTGAGGTTCCGTTTTTTGCCTAATGAATTCAAAGGCATGGCAGACCATCAAAATACAAAATTTACTCCAACAGAGAGTAGATGGAGACTTAAGAAAGAGAGCAATGACTTCCATTTATCAACTCCTAATTGTCTAACAGAGAAGATGTGGCAGGTCCACGAGAGTATATTGACTTGGAGAGTCAAAAGTCGAGATTTTATTGATAGAGATGATCTCCATGTTGTCTTGAAATCAAATTAAAATGAAACATGATTTTATTTATAAACAGATATCATATACGAAATTTCCATTTGGATTCAACACAACCCACGTCATGCATATATTAGAATGCACTATTTCTATTCCATCTTGGAAGTTCGGCCTGTTGCATGCACACAACAAATGCAAAAGAATAGAGTGCTCGCACAAAATATATTGTAGCAAGTTGCATAACCTTCAAGGTCATTGCTCCACTCAATGTAGGACTCTATTAAAGTCTGCAAAGAACGGATAAAATGCTCCAATTGTATGAAATTCATCACTACAAAGAAAAAAGACCATAGGATGCCCTGGGCATTTATGTGGGCATGAAACGATGCCTCAAACTTTTTTTTTTTAATGGAAGTTCGGCCGAGGCTTACTCTCCTGAGCTTTAATTTTGAAATTGCAACTGTACAAGGGAGGGCATAGTATCCATGGGACCCCCCTTATCCCACAAGAACGGGAGTTTACATAACTGGGTTAAACAACGGTCACAAGTACCGCAAGGTAAAATAGATGGTGGCACATCAGTCACATGATACGTGATTCCAAGTTAACATGTTGCTCACAAATGCTGCCAACAGGGGTTGAACCTTCGACCGGCCTCAAGAGGCAAGAGGCCCAACCACCTGGAGAGCGGCCAGTTTACACCCAACGAGCCCCCATGAAGTTTAAGGTGTGGCAACTTTCAAGTAAACCAGTCCGTTGGCCTCACTGCCTCACCCGAAAAGGTGAAGTACAGTGAAAATTGAAATGCAATGTACGATGAGTTGATGATGCGGGTTTGTCTGAGGGAATTAGTAAAGATGTGTGATCATTCGATGATACGGAATTATCGAGGCGCTCGGCGCCAGTGGAAAACCAGTTGATGAATCATGAATCATGATGCGGCCATGCGTTGTTTGTAAGCCAATTAGTCAAGTCTGAGATGAGTGACTGCCGATACAGACAATAACACACTGACATAAAACTGAGTGGGGGGCTAGTCAAGTCTGAGACGAGTGATTGCGGATACAGACAACAACACACTGACATAAAACTGAGTGGGGTGCTGGCCGGCAGTAAGGTGTAAGAATGGCGGGTGCGGATCCTGCAGTATCCTCAGGGGTAATATCCAACGTAAGCGGAGGGAGAGCTTTGCGAGGATTGAGGCCGATCAATAACGCTAAATCACAGCGACAACTCGCGAATCATGATCATATCTGCGTGGACGGTGACGTATCGCAAGCACGGTATAGTGACCATGACGTTGAAAGGCCCGGTGAAGGCAAGATAGCTCTACTACGACCACCCAGCGCGGCATCAGCCGATGGAGACTGTGCCATTAGAAGATCCAGCAAGGAAGCATTTTCTGTTACCTATTATTTCCGTAATAAAGCCTCTTCTGAATCTTTCCGCGCCTGCGTCATTCAAAAGGGCTGGAGTTCAGCTTTGGAAATGCATGCCTCATTCGTCCTTGGAACGTCCGGGTTGGAAACAATTTTCTCCAGCACGAAGCATACTGTGCAAGAGGAGAACCAACATGTAAGTACAAACGAGCTATACATGTGTGAATGTTTGTACATTCCATTGTATTCTTTCCAGATTCCAAGGAATCGAATGTTCCTTTCGGAGGCAGCCATAGAAAGAGCTCTTGAAGTTCAATCTGAATTTGATGCCGGGGAATTTTTCAAGAGTTTCGGAGCTTTTGCTTCCGAAAGCGAGTACAACTTAGGGGGTGTCTTCATAAAGCAGAAAGCCGTGAACTTGTCCGAGTGTACAAGCTTAGATTCCCTGCTGCAGATAGCTGAAACTGAGTCACAGTTCGATCTGGATGCCGCATACAACAATCTCTTGTATAATGTTAATGGAAAGAATCAAATTAGTAAAAGCGTTAAGAAGGGGCAGGAGAGCGTATTTATCGTGGGACCAAATGATGCGATGGATATGCAGGAGTTCCTTGAAAAGCTACGGCATGATCCAGAGAAGTCCATGGCTATTATCGACAAAACTACGGATGATTCCAGCACGCTGGTAGGTGTGTGGGAGCTTCTTTTAAAGCATGCTGATGGTAAATGGCCGCATGTTAACATTAGGCCAGACGTTCAAACTACAAGAAAGCTCAAAGACTCTGCAAAAATTCTATGTGGGTGGTGGCATCAGAAGGCTAAGTGGTTCCTCTCCGCATTACCTCAAAACACTAGACCACCTTTATTTAATAAGACAGAGTGGGATCGACTTTTGTCTCGAACCGAAGCATTCTTGGCCAACATCCCGAATGATATAATGCTGCCGGAACCGCACGATAAAGAAAGCTCAGAAGATCTCACCCAATTCTGCATGTCAGCATGGGAGAAACAACTGGAATCTACGAGAAAAACCACATCGGAGAGACCTTCAGTAGATACAGTGGAAGTTCAGAATAAAGAAGCGCGGGGCATGGTATGGGAGGGCATACCGTCTTCTATCTGGGAAGAACACACGTTTTAACTTCCTTGAAGGTGCATTCGCTTTTCTCATGCTCTTCGTTGGAATGCCCTTGGCAGAGGCTATCCTCAGAAGCTGATTGCAATTCTGTTACAGATAATATGAAGTTCCATTATTTCGGGGATATAATCTTGGATAGGAAGCTGTGTGATGACTATTCTCTACAAGATTCTAATATAGAAGGGACAGACGACACAGTACATGATTCAACCTTTGAGAGGAGGTTCAACATTATTTCCGCTCAAACATATCTTGACTGTCTTCGGCATCGAGTGGATCCGCTTAATCATATGGTTAATCCCCCTTGGACCATGATGATCCCTTACGATGGCTTGGGAACAGATTGTGAGGACGAGACCATACACTGCAACACTCCTCTTGAAAATTTGATACAGATATTACAAGCTTCAGATCTACCTACACAAGTTGCAGTTTGCAACTTGCTTCTATCGCAGCGTTCAGCTTTCCCATTTGTGCTTCCCGTCCTGAATGATGCACAGCAGGAATATAACCAGGCTTTGATTCCTGAAAATCTTCAGTCATATGTGACTAGGCAAGGACAACTGAATTCTATATGCGATCATGTTAAAGATGAAAATGCTTCCGATGTTTCGCTGTTAGAGTATACACAGTCACTAAGTTTTGTAGATGTGACATTACAAAATGAACAGAAGCTATCCATTGCGGATGACGTACGCCTACCACGTCTGGTATTCCTTTCCGATAGGAAATGCCGACAGTCTCATTCATCAATAATTTCAAGTAGAGTGGTCCAATGTAATTTTATGAACCAACATCTCCATGACAAGATGTCAAAAGAAACAAGTGCAATAGGTAATTTGACATTGATGGAGGTAGGTGTTGGATTCATCAAATACAATTTATCAAACGACTTGGAATGCATTTGCTTCAATGTAATTGGCGAATACGAAAGGGTTGTCCAGTTTATAAGCCAGCTTCGGGCAGATGTGATCGTCTTGGAAATAGAATCTGCAAATCCAGATAAGCAAATATTTTGTTTAGACACAGTGTGTTCTGAAGTATTACGATGGTATGAAAGTGGGGAAAAGGAAGGTGCGGATCGCAAAGCGAAGCTGGTCTGGGGCAGCGAAACAAAGGTCGTCGAAAGAATTTCAAAGTTTGTGTGTTCCATTTTCACTAATTCACAACCTTCGCAGAGTGGAAGACACAGGCTCTCAGAAGTCTGCTCTATGCACTTCCAACAGGGTTGCCCTCATCCAGAAGCAACGATTGAAATGCAAAATGGTTTGGGAGAGGCGTTAGCTGCCTCTGATTTCAAGGAGATGAGGAAGCAACTTAAATTGCAGGAGTGCTTTACATGTGATCCAGAAGAATTGCTCCCCGAGCTTCGCAATAAAGAATATAATAATAAGGAAGAGCCAGAATCACAGCTTAGGGTAAGGCGACAAACGCTTGTCAAGGATGTTATAGATATTCCCTTGATCAAGCTCTTTTACAACATACTTACTCAAGAAAACAGAGAATTAAGGATGACAGCGATAATGGTGCTCGCTAGAGGCCTCTATAAGAAGACGTCTGAGGTGCTGAAGGATGCTTCTTCAAAGGTAGATCAGCTTTTCAAAAAATTTGAGAGATCAGGAAGCAAATCAAGTTGCAGAGAATATTATCAAGCAAAGAATGAGTATGAGAAAAAACTAGCAGCGCGTGCTACCTAGCAAAAGGACACAATTCGGAGAAGCATGATGCCATCCACCAACACGCTGGCCTTAATGGGCAGACCTGGAAACAGAATGATTCACTGATAGAGATGTCCTGCTCGCAGATGGTGGAGGGAGGGATGGTGATGTACATAGAAAATTTTGAGAGGTCAGTTTCTTATTCGGAGTTCTGCATTGAGTTTCCTGAGTGGTCCAACCCGATGGGGGCCGAAAACAACATTTCCAAGCAGGTGCGCGAGTTTATATTTTTTGAGTATCAGAATGAACTTGTGGAGCATCATAGAGTAGGACATCTTGAAGAGGAGCCCCGTCGTAAGTTCAAACGAGCTGAGAATATCCCTGCTTCCTACAACCATAATCCAAAGGAACTCAAGGATAAACTCGAAGTGAGCATACGTCGGGAGTACTCGAACGATGAGGATTTCGATCAATTCATGCATGTGCTTCTGGAATATGTAAAATGAAGGCCGAACTTGATCCACTAGGGTTAGGGCCGAGCTCAAATCGCACCGTTTTTTTTTTAATGGAGGTTCAGACGAAGCTTACTCTCCTGCGCTTTAACTTTGAAAGTGAAACTATACAAGTGAATGGGCATAGTACTCGTCTAACCCTGATTTGTGAGAAATCGCACTTGTTGCGGGACATACAATCTAGCACTTTGATTGTGAGAATAAGGGATATAAACTTCAGGAGAAAAGGATCGTAAAATATTAGTGTATGTGGAATATTAATGTATGTGCTAAATTTGGAAAGCTAAGTGTTGCGTCAACTATGGAGATACTTTCAAACAAGATATCTCGAAAAGATTTTCAGCTCAGCTCGGCAAGAAAATAAAGGACAGAAGAGAAACCCTCCTATTCTCTGGTTTTTATAGTCCAAGGAAATAAGCCACAAAAAAAATTGGTCCCTCTCCAAAGGAGCCACATGCCTTATAAATTTTCTTCTCCCGCATTTTCCCTTTTCTTTTTCTTATTAGATTTAAGTTTTTTTTTATTCGTTTGTAAAGAAAATAGTGGGACGGCTCTCCTCCGAAGGAGATTCATAATGGATGCAGAAATTTGAAATTCGTCTTGTCTCAAAAGGATGACGGAAGAAAAGTTATGTGAATGTTCATTTTCATCGTACTACGCTTGTGCACGCAAGGAGGTTTCATTAAACACGATATTTCGACATTTACTCTTCAAAATGCTTACGTAATCTTTTGATACAACATATGTTTATTATTAAAGCAAGTTAAAGCATATGTGCCTTGCGAATTTCTCATGATTGATGCGATGTCCACATCCTTGTTGGAGATCGAGGACAATGGGAGCAAAAGATTAATGACTCATAAGGGTTATTAGCACATACACAAGCTAGTGAAAAAACCTCTTAAAGAGGGAAAAAGTGTCACATACACAAGGTAAGAGAAAAACCTCTTAAGGAGGGGAAAAAGTGTCACGACAACCTTAAGTGTGTTGACAAACAACAATGCTAAAATATATCAACAAATCACCCTTGAGAGTGGTGCAGTGAACAAGCAACTAGAAATCATGTATAAGTCAGCGCCAAGCTATGTGGAATGAAATCAATCCATAAAAGGAATTAATCCCAAAGCTTTATGAAAAGCTTCAAACTTCTCCCTAGATAGAGCCTTTGTGAAAATGTCTACAACATTATTCTATGTGGGCTTAAGCAACGTGCTTTCTGGGAGCATGGAACATAGGTTTCCATGCAATTCTTGACGTGTGATGACTATTAGTAATTGAGGATTGATGCATATCCAACCACTCATACCAAACGTATATAGCACATCCAACAACTATTTTCTTTGAGGATTGATGCATATCCAACCACTCATACCAAACGTATCTAGCACATCCAACAAATATTTTCTTTGAATCACGAAGATGCCATTGTGTGCATAGATTACCTCTATTTCCAAGAAGTGCTTTAGTATTCCAAGATTAGATAATTTGAACTCCTTTCCTAGCTTTCATTTGATATCTTTAATACCTACCTGTGATGATCAAATCGTCCACATAGATGCATATGTATACCATTTGTCTCCTTGCTTCTTCATATAAAGTGATGGATGTGCAATACTTTCTTTGTATCAACAACTTGATAAATAATCGAGTAACCTCTGATTCTAGGTCCTTGGATCTCCATTTAATGCTTTCCTTAGCTTGGAAACATGACTTGGGTAGCTCATACTAGTGAATCCTTGAGATTGGCTCATGTAGACTACTTCTTCAAGCTCTCCATCGAGGAGGGCAGTCTTCACATCCAATTGATATAAGCTCCATTTCTTTGATAGTACCATTGCAATCAAAGTCCTAATTGTTGGCGTCTTGGTTATGGGGCTGAAAACTTCATCATAATCTATCCCATCGCTTTGGGAGAAGCCTTTTCCTACCAACATTGCTTTGTACCTAGTAATGGAACCATTTGAACCCACTTATTACTTATCACTGTCCAGCCTTTTTGAATCAAGCTCTAGGTATGATTTTCATCAAATGCCTTGAGATCTTCCTTCATTGCCTCTTGCCATTTCTTGCAATCCTTAACTTCTTCAAACCTACTCATTTCTTTATCATTGATTACCTGAGTCATTTATGCATAATGCTTTGCAATGAAATTATCATATGTTAATCTTAAAATTGGATATCTTACTCATTATGACTTTCTTTCACTTCCTTTAGGTGTGGCTTCCATCTTCTTTTTTTGCTTTTCCAATCCTAGGGTTTGGATTTCTGCTTTCTCTTCATGTTTCAACATGCTCTCATCCACATAACTTCCTTCTTCAATTGCAATGTTTAGAGCCATCTTCTTTCACTTCCTTTAGGTGTGGTTGCAAAATGATCTCGCTTACCACATACAAAGCATCCATTTGAAGTGGGTTGTCCTCTTATACCAAATCTTCCACCTCTTCCTCTATTTGTTGCTCCTCCATTTTTTTGACCTAGATTTTCTTGTTGTCCTTGAGCTCCTTGGTTTCTTTGATATCTTCCTCTTCTTATTGTAGCACCTTGTTTGTGTCTTCCTCTTCCTCTACCTGCATACAACAATTGCCTTTGGCTATCCTTGGCATGATTACCACCAAGGTTCATCTCCTCTATCACCATGAGAGTGGTTAGTTGATCAAAATCAAGAAGAGAGTCCCTTATGTACACTGAAGTTGTGAAGGTCCTCCATTTTTCATCATCCCCAAGTCCATTTCGCATGTGGGCTACAAGATTGTCATCATCTAGGGCAAAAGTGATTGACCCTAGTGCATTTGCAAGCTCTTTAACCATTAATGCAATCATTGGTACCTTGAGAGGGGCGTTTTATGAGATTATTTAGCTCATTCTTGAGCTTAATTTTCCTAGATTTTGTGGAGGTGGAGTATAATCTCTCCAACCACTCCCACACCTTCTTTGATGTATCCAAATCTTGAATATGTCCTATCATGGAGTTGCTAATATGACAAGATGTAATAAAAATGACTCTTTTGTCCCTTTCATCTCACTCTCTTACTGCCCTTCTCTGGTCATTGCTTGGATGTAACTCATCTATATAGGGTTTTGGCTTCCATCACTCACAAGTCCCCATAAACCTTTTCCTATCAAAAAATTACTTATTTTAAATTACCATGGTTGGTAGTTTCCCTTTTCGAGCTTCTCAATCTGAGCATTGAGATTAACCATGATTCCTTATAGTTCTTTAATCTCCCCCTTGATGCAATGAAGTTAAAAAAATTTCTTTTACATCAAAATATAGAGCTACTCCTCTTGATTAAGTTTTATCTTTGATTCGGTAATTTGTTTGCCTCCCCTTGTTGTTGACGTGCTCGTTCTTTGCTTCTTCTCTTAAAATTTTGATGAGGTCTTTACTTCACTTCAGGAGTTCCTTTTTCTATCTTTGATGTTCTACTTATAGCTCTGATACCACTGTTGGAGGATAAACACTCCTATGTGCACAAAAAAAGCAAATGAACCCTCCTAAGATCCTAAATTATTTTTAGATATAGGCTCTCTTTTTTCTGAGTTTCTCTTAGTACATGAAAATAATGAAAATGAAACTTTGCAAAATGAAAATAGACTTATAGAAATTGTCAATGAGATTAAAATCATTCCATTTGGATGTTGATATATTTAGGTTGTGATGTGTGTGAACACTCTAGACTGTCGGGGCACTTTTTTCCCTCTTTAGGAGGTTTTTTTCCCCCGGCTTGTATATACGCCTATTTCCCTAATAGGCTACTTATCTTTGTACATTCTTTAGTAATACATCCAGTATTGTGTGTTGTGCTCCAAGCTTCTTCTTCCTTGTGTTATTCGCATGCTTCCACAGACGTCGTAGAGATTTTCATCTCTACGTTTGCTTCTACTCGCTTGCAAACATCATTTGAAACAACAGCTCAAGGCTTCATCTGGATCTTCCGCATATATATTGGTTGGTTCTGACTTTAAGAGGCTAGAAATTTAAAAACATCAACATTTGAAGAGATGGGAACATGGATTTTTCTTTACAAGAAAAATGTTGTGTATAGTAGAATACCATGGATATAGGACAACACTTAGTTCATTTTTTTCCACTTAATATAATATTCAAGAATCAAGGAGAGAACATTGCAAAATATTTTTCGTGGAAGGTATTTTTCCTAGATCAGCAACGTCTTATTTTTTATGGTCATATTCTTGCCGATTACAACATTCAGATGGAATGCCACAACTTGTTCTTCGCTTATGTAGTGATGCATGCAACCATACTACGATGTGGAGTTCTGCATGGCACGTTAATAAATGAAGGTGCAGATAGACACAAAGGGAGGCCACATTACATTCTTCATCTGGAAAATTATACCAAAACATTATTGATCTGCCTGCGGCAGATTTCTTCTGTCTTCTCTGACAAGAACAAGGATGCTCTGCGAAGGGTGACTGCAGAGGGTGCTACAGAGAAGGACGAGGCTAAATTAACTTTGTTACTACTGACGGGGAGGATGCACGATTATCTACTGTTGATTCAATTCATATGATGTGTTTCGTAATGACGTTGTGAAAGAGGACCTTGATCACTGATCGCATGCATGAAGAAGCTCTCAAGGCAGCTGATGACCCAATACAAGCTCTATTATGATGGGCTTTGTCAATGAAGATTCGACACTGGCCGAGGATAAGGGTTCGTTATGCACTTCCTCCCAAAAAAAAAGTTTATTGATAGCATTTTGTTTTTAATGTTCTGATACTCTTCTATTTCCCTGAGCAACCAGTAGCTCCGTCCGCCATCTGCTATGATAAATTCTGCAGACTGAAGTCACACGTTGATAAATCATGACAAAATTTTGATTCTGATGTTCATCATACGTGACAAATTTATTGAGGTTCTTGCATCATATAATTACATGATATTTGTTAGTAATTGTGCATCTATTGGAGATCTAGCTTCCATCCAGTTGCACAATCAATAAAATTATAATTGCATGATACAATCAAATAAGTTTATATGGTGAGTGGAAAGCCTCTACATCGAAAGCCAATTATCCTATCTATGCACCATTTGTTTTTCTACTGCATGAAGAGTATGCATGATAGGGTCATATTTCGCGACCGTTCACAGAGGCACAATTTGAGTTTTCCCATGCACAATGAGTGATTGTGAGGTGTGATATAAGTATACAATGAATTGTATGTGAGTGAGAGCACCGGCCTTGTCATAAAAAACCTATTACCTTCCATTTGGCACCATTTTGTTACCCATGCACTCCAAACATATGCATTTATTAGGGCCTATTTCATGGCCATGCACAGACACTTGTTTGTTTTTAATCCATGCACTTACAGGATTTTGTAGAAAAATGACATGAAAATTAAATTGTGAAGTTATGAAGACATAGGTTATTGATGATTTGGCACATCCGGAGGACGCACAGGTTTGGTGGGGGTGAGTATCGTAGAGATTTTCATCTCTACGTTTGCTTCTACTCGCTTGCAAACATCATTTAAAACAACAGCTCAAGACTTCATCTAGATCTTCGGCATATACATTGGCTGGTTCTGACTTTAAGAGGCTGAGAATTTAACGCTTACGTGGTGATGCATGCAACCATACAACGATGTGGAGTTGTGCATGGAACTTTAATAAATGAAGGCGCAAACAGACACAAAGGCCGCCTGCGACAGATTTCTCTTTTCTGTCTTCTCTGACAAGAACAAGGACGCTCTGTGAAGGGTAACTGCGGAGGGGGCTGCAGAGAAGGACGAGGCTAAATTAACTTTGTTATTGCTGACGGGGAGGATTCACGATCATCTGCTGCTGATTCAATTCATATGATGAGTTCCGTGATGACGCTTTGAAGGAGGACCTTGATCGATGATCACACGCATGAACAAGCTCTCAAGGTAGCTGATGGCCCAATACAAGCTCTATTCTGATGGGCGTTCTCAGCGAAGATTCAACGCTGGCAGAGGGTAAGGATTCTTTATGCACTCATTGATTGAATGATTGCTGCTCCATAGTTCCAAACGGTAACTATGGGTGACAAATACCTGAAGCTCGACTGAACACAACGTTTATCCTGAGGCGTTCTGATTTGACGATTATGCCTAACGAACTACTATTACGTCAACAACAGATAAGTCTTTTTGTTGAGATTTGATTCATACTTCTCTGTTCTACGAAGCTACGGCTCTTCACTGCTCTCATTTCTTGCTTCAATCAGTTGATGCCTAAGAGTTCCTTCATGTAACTTCTCCAAAAAAAAAATAAAAAAATAAAATTTATTGATAGCATTTTGTTTTTAATGTTCTGATAGTCTTCTATTTCCTCCAGCAATCTATAGCTCCGTCCACCATCTGTTATGATAAATTCTGCAGACTGAAGTCACATGTTGATAAATTATGACAAAATTTTGATTCTGACGTTCATCATACGTGACAAATTTATTGAGGTTCTTTGGTCATATAATTACATGATATTTGTTAGTAATTGTGCATCGATTGGAGATCTAGTTTGCCTATAGGCATGCGCCTATTCTATTCGGATACATTGATTAATAACTGACCAACGTTGATAAACTTGCTGACTTTTAGTATGCTATGAATCCAAATTAATGTTTGATTAACTAAAGCCTCGGCTGATCGCTTCGATTATGTTGAAAGTTTTTTTCAATTCTAACCTGCAAAATTCATATATTCATACATTAAGCATTTGCAAAAACAGACGACGATGACTACGTTTTTTGTGATATACAAAGTTTATGATGCAGGAAAAGTCTAATCATTTCCAGAGTAAAACCAAATTTATGCGTTGATCTAACTTGAATATAGTTTCAAATTAGAGATATTGAAACTCTGTTAGAATCAACAGAAATACACATCCATGTGATCATGCAAGTCAAATCATGCAAGGCATGAGATGCTCACAATGATGATGTAGCTAGTCAGTGCTCCCCCGGAGTGATCAGACTTCAACTAGAGTTATTCACATAAACATTTCTTTACTTTCTCAGAAATACAGCCGTGAGAATGTATCTTGCAACATCCGAGTTATCGAGATAAATACAGATTGAGAGTTAAAAAGTCATGGATAAGAGATCAATGACAAACTGTATAGAGAATTCATAGATTCATAGAGCGCTATCTTTGTGATATGAGGAGGATACCGATTTGTAGAAGAAGATGCTAAGAGACGTTCATAGTAGGCTTTGATTAATTGGAGCAGATGACAGCGGAGCGATACAGAGAGAAGATTAGCATGACCCTGGACATAGATGAAATATATACATGTTCTAGAATAATTCATTCAAACAGAAAAGTGATATTGAAATCTCACTGGCATTCAACATCTTTCTAAGCTCTTAAGTCTAATTTTGGAGGTTTGAAACATTTATTTTGCATTCTATCACCGTAGAATTAGAACGTTTAGAACAGTTTCTTGACTGATCTATTATGAAGGAGATCAGGCATAAAGTGAAACACATCGACCTGTATGCTGATTAGCGAATGAGTTTTGAAGATTATAGCCATTGATTCAGGAACGTTGAATAGAGACACACTGGAGTATCATAAGCATCTTCAACTGCATAAACGATGGTGAAAAGAAAAGTTTTTGACTGAGAAAGGGCAATTGCACTTTATACGTCATTCTATTTTACTTAGACAAATACTAATTTGTCTGTGATTTTGTCTCTTGTCGACGTTTCACCCTCTTTGTAAAACAAATATGAATATTATGTTCATGTGTTTCATGTTAGCTCATATGACATTGATAACAGAAGTTTCTTTGTAAACCTGATAGGACCAATTCAAACCTCGGATCCAGTGCCACACTTTGTTATTTATTTGGATGCCTCTGATTGTTATTGATTTCGTATGCAATTCATGAAAAGATGAAAGCTTATTTGGATGCCTCTGATTGTTATTGATTTCGTATGCAATTCATGAAAAGATGAAAGCTTATGTTTTTTTTGTTTAAAGCGATATTGAAAGAACGATGTCCAAGGAAGTTTGGCATCTCCAGTGCACGTTATATATATATATTGATTATTTTATAAAAATACTGCGATAACTTATTTTGTTGTTGTTCTCGTTGGTTGCGCTAAATAGACGCTATTCATGTTTTTACCTTCATGTCTTACAAATTCATACTTTGACTATCGAACGAGTACCTTGCTTCTTGTCTTGACTGAAAATAAGCATTCTATGGATGATGATTGAGATTGAACTGGTTTGACACATAAGGTAAAAAGCACATAAGTTTTTTTGTCAAAAAAAATTTATTTGATCTACGAATAATTAAGTTTTTTGAGTTGATCAAATTGTTTATCTTATGACATGGATAAAGAAAATACTACTCATGTCCTTCTTCTAAGTTTATGAGATACCTGAGTAGCTCCAACTAACTCCCGATTGATTTGCCTTAGAAACAGGAATGAATGCTTGCATATATCAAGAATAGATAATTTCTTCTGAGAGCTAAAGCTTTTGGTGAAGACTTGATAGATAATTTCTTCTGAGAGCTAAAGCTTTTGGTGAGTCTTCACAGCAACTGAGATTGTGAAGACTCAGATATTGTTCGAATCTTTTGAAATTGATTGGAAACTTACGACCTAAATTGACGACAAAGAAAGAAATGAGTTTGTATGTGTAACTTTAAAAAATAAACAGATATTGTTTAATGATTCACATTGATTTGGTTGGCTAGTTGAATAAAGTTTGATTGATTTAAGATTTGCGAGGCCTTCCACATTATGACAAGTGCTTCGAGAGCTCTTAATTATATGACAAATCTTCTAAATTTGAGCTGATGCATTTTCATTAGTATTTGAGATCTTTGAGTCTTTTATTTTACCTGAGCTTGTGCCAAGCACCCCGCATGCACTGTAATTCCAGCGGTTGGCTTAATCCACCAGCCATTGCTTTCGCACCTACATCTAACTCCAACAATTGGTATCAGAGTAGGTCGCTGCTTCATCTAGGGTGTCGTCTACACTTCTCCGCTTGCAATCTCAGATTTGCACGAAATTTGGTGAGCATACCCAAGGAGTTTCAGAGCTCAACACTGCTTCGCTCTATCGTGCCGAAATCACGATCTGAGCTCGTTTCAGCCTTCGAATGCACTATCATAGTGCTTCTGCAAGCTATTTTATCTTTTTGTGCCAAAGATATATACCTATTTCGGTTCGCCAGTATAAGCGTCTTGAAGTCTGCTGTAGGTTTAGCAGAACTCATCTGGGCAGTTCTGTTTAACTTTTTGAGATATAGTCAATTTTTTGCATCAAGGTATTTTAGTCACTGGCCATGCCTGAAGGTAATGATGTATTTCGTATGTTGGCTGTTGAGGATAAGTCGAATGGTACCAACTACCTATTATGGGCTTATATGATGCGACATATATTGATTGCAAAAGGATTGTGGAACATTGTGCAGGGTGTTGAAAACGTCCTACCACACCTACAACTATTACAATTGCAGGTAATGAAGCTCATGCTGAAGGTGTCGAAGATGATGATATTCTGTATATTCATGTTCGTGCTACGGTTTCTAGTACACTTACAGTAGAGCGAATTCGTTGGGATGGCAAAGATGCCCAGGCACATGCATTGATAGCTTTCTCTATCAAACGTACCATTATTCCTCACATTCGCTCTTGTAGAACAGCTAAGGATGCTTGGGATACACTTACCACATTATACCAAGCTAGGAATGAGGCTCGTGTTGCATACCTCCGAAAACAATTGGAGAGAGCACGTGAATGAAGGTGATTCTATGGAGAGTTTTCTAATAAAGGTCAAAGACGTGAAGGAATAGTTGATTTCTGTTGATGAGGTTATACCAGATAGCTTACTTATGCCGCCTATTCTTAATGGTCTTCCTGATTCATATCAGAGTTTTGCTTCTACTCTTTGGTTGATGATGAAGGGAAATCCAAATGCCTTGTCATTTAAGGAGTAAGTCTCTGTTCTATTGCACAAAGATCAGTCCACGCAGAACATGTCCATAATGCATGTTGCAGATCAAGCTTTCCTGGCTAGTCAGAAGGGCAAAGGAAAATGGAGCTCTTCAACTAGTAAGCAAAAATATGCTAATTCTGCACAATAAAAAAGGGAAGACAAAGATGAAAAGAAATAAAAAAAGAAAAAATTGTTTTGCAAGTAATGTAAAGGAAATGATCAATTATAAAGAACTGTCCAAAACTCACTGCTAAAGAGGCAAAGAAGAAAGGGGCTAGAATGGTTGATGCAGAAGCCTCTACATAAAAAACAGAGTCTGCAAATCTTGTGCAGGAAGAAGAATGGGTGTTTACTACTGTTTGTAGTTTTGATCCATCTTCTCATGTGCGGTGCATGTTTGTAGTAGAATCAGATGTTTGGTACTTTGACAGTGGGCCGACCATACATATTACCTCGCAGCACGGTTTCTTCTCCTCACTCGAGCCTGTCCCTACAGGGAATACTGTTGCATGCACCAACAACACCTCTTATTGTGTTATGGGAGTTGGTAAGTTCATATTGACTACTGTTGATGGTAGTTCTTTGACTTTGTCAGATGCTTTGTTTGTGCCAGGGATCAAGAAAAATCTGTTATCAGTTTTCGCATTAGTCAAGATTGGCTTGGTTGTGAAATTTATTGATGATAGATGTACAGTTCATGATCTGTCAAATGGCGATGTGATTATTGCTTCTGGCATTTTATGTCCTGGGTTGTATAAGCTCATTGACTCTGAAAGATGTGTAAATGATTTGGCATGTGCAGTTCATGATTTTCAGGCTATGTCAGATGCAAAGCATTGGCATGCATGCTTGAGTCATCTGAATTTTTCTAGTTTGCTATGCTTGCAGAAATCTAAAATGCTTTCCTCTGTGCCCAAACTTGAGGCACCCAAAAAACATGTTTGTGATGGCTGTATTTTGGGCAAAATGTAGTGTTCCTCCTTTCCATAAGATGGTTCAGTTCGGGCTACTCAGAAACGGCAACTTGTACATAGTGATGTCTGTGGTCCTATGCGTACACCTTCTTTTGGAACTTATCTTTACTTCGTGACTTTCATTGATGATTTTTCCAGGCATGCATGGATATATCCCTTGAAGGAAAAGTCCGAAGTGTTCATGTGCTTCAAACAGTTTTTGGTTTTGGCTGAAAATCTGTCAGCATGTAAAATAAGCACCCTTTGTTCTGATCGAGGATAGGAATATATGTCTTCCAATTTTAATGCATTTCTGGCTGAACGTGGGATAAAACACCAGTGTATAGTGCCATATACATCTCAACAGAATGGAGTTGCTGAACAAAAGAACAAGCCACTCATAGAGATGGCGAGGTGTATGGTCAAGAATCAAGCTTTACCACATAGTTTCTGGATTGAGGTTGTCATATGTGCAACATATGTACTTAACATGTGTCCCAATAAAGCAGAAGTCTATCACTCCATATGAGGCTTGGCATGATCGCAAGCCATCTGTTGCTCATCTGTGTATTTTTGGTTGTTTGGCATATGCATTAGTGCCTGAACAACATCGTAGAAAATTGGATGGTAAAGCAATAAAATGTGTTTTTGTTGGTTACTGTTTTGAAAGGAAAGGCTATCGTCTGTATCATCCACAGACTAAACACATTTTGGTTAGCTATGATGTGGTTTTTGTGAAACATGCTATTCAACCATTGCTTTCATGTACTAAGGAGACATATGTTAGCTCCAAAGACATGTATGATACTTTGCTGCCTCTTTTTCCAGGCAAACAGTCTATTGTTGGTCCTAATGAGGCTTCTTAGCCGTTGCAGGTTTCATGTGAGGATGTAGATCATCCCATTTTTTATGCAAATTTACATGATGCACTTGTTGATGAGAGAGCTAACATTGAGGAGGCAAAAACTATGCCAAAATGGTTGGTGTAGACTTTGCGTGACAAAAAATTAGATGCAGCTCTATCATATCATACTCGATCAGGCTCTCATAGTGCCTCTTTTGCATTAGATTGCTATTCTATAGCTGCATCTAGTCTCTGTGATGAGAATGAGCTTGTTTCATTTGACGAAGCATAAAATTCAGAAAATTGGATGGCTGCTATGCAATTTGAAGATGATGCTATAATGAAGAATGGTACTTGGTCTTTATGTGACTTGCCTCCTCGCAAGAAGGCCATTGGCCTTAAGTGGGTTTACAAGCTGAAGTATAAGCTTGATGGAACAGTTGAGACATATAAGGCTAGGATTGTTGCAAAGGGTTATGCACAGGAAAGAGGCATTGATTTTGATGAGTCATTTGCAAATACATGCCATATGACTACTATTTGGAGCGTCTGTGCACTTGCATCCCATCATGGTTGGAATGTACATGAGTTGGACTTTAAAACTACATCTCTGAATGGTGACTTGCATGAAGAAGTGTATGTTTTTCAGCCCCGTGGCTTTGTGCAAAAAGGGCATGAAAACCAGGTGTGTAGGTTAAAGAAGGCATTATATGGTTTAAAGCAAGCATCACGTGCTTGTTATGAGAAGATACATGCCTATCTAATTGCACATGGTTTTGAGAACAGTCCAACTCAAAGCACCTTATACATTAAGCGTGCTAATGATGTGCTTCTGATCATCATATAGAGACTTGATGGCTTGTAACCTAGCAGCCCCTAATTTTTCTAGCTCTAAGATTCTGTTTACAAATTCATGTTCTATCCAATTTAGAATTTTTTCCACTTTCACGGTTGGAATCAAGAATTCCATTGGTAGGATAGCATTTTGGCCATACACCAAATTGAAAGGTGTTGTTCCAATGCTGGTTTTATATACAACTCTATATGCCCAAAGAGCATAATGTAATTGCTTATCCTAGTCTGACCGCTTGTTGTTGATTATCTTTTGTAATATTCCACAAAAGACATTATTGGTGCTTTTGGCTAGACCATTGGCTTGGGGGTGATAGGGTGCTTATAGCTTGTGCACCACTAAGAACTCATTTAGAAGATGTTCTGTGATCTCATTGACAAAATGAGTTCCCCTATCACTAATGATTTCTAATGGTAACCTAGACCTCACAAAGATGCTCTCAAATAAAAACCTTGCTATTGTTTGAGCATCATTTCTTCTAGTGGCTTTAGCTTCTGCCCACTTAGTTAAGTACTCAGTTGCTACTATGATGTACTCTACATGTGTGGTTTTGGATGGTGGTGAAATGGGTCCAATGAAATCAATGCCCCACTTGGAAAAAGCTCTAAAGCTCTTCTTCTCGAACACATAATCTTAGGTACCTATCTTTACCCCTCCTATACAATTGACCTGATATCAAAGAGTAGCCTTTGCACTCCATATTCATTACTTTCTCATGAAAAGTATTTCTTACTTGGCTTTCTTGTTTCTTCAGCTATTTTACTATCTCCTCTCCCCATGCTTGATTCTTTTGTATAAAAAACAAGGTTGCATTTCAGCGGTTCTTCTTTCTTGGCAGTCTTCACATTGTTGCACAAAATAATGTATATATTTCTTTTGATCTGGCCAATATACTACGAGTCTATGGAGATTCACTAGGGTTTGAGTCTTTGAAGCATGGACTATGTTATGAGGGTTATGTGCCCTTTCTAGGTAACTCCTTTGTTCCTCATTAGGATGCAACTTAGCAATAAGCCAGAGCCATGGAGATAATACAAGTGTCTTGATAGCAAGATGTAATTCCTACTTTGACCTAGGACTTGATTGATGTCAGCTTCTGTGAATTGAGGTCCAAAACTCAATAGTGGGATAGGGTTTTCTGCCCACATAGGTATAGCTTCTACCCTAAACAAATAAGTATCTGGTAGTTCATTATGAAAGTACCTTCTTTGTTTAGTGCAGAGATTGGTGAGGTGATCTTCTCCATAGTTGCTACATCTAGGGTTCTAGTTTCTTGGGATATTTGAGTGTTGTAGCCCCATGCCCAAGTGCTTGGCAATGGCTTGAGTCAACTCTTGGGTATGAGCTATCTTGGTTGCAGATGTTCTTGTTCCTTCTCCCTCCACTATATCTTCTCCCCTATTATCATCAATGTCTATGGATTCCCTAATGCACTCGTCGAGGGTTGTAAAACTTCTACAATAGACTAGAGTTCTCAATTGTGCATTGTACTGTTGGAGCAAGTCTATGACAAGCCTAAGTATTGGCTTGAGTCCCACAAAGTCATAGAAAAAGCCTTAAAATGAAGACTATGTAAAGTTCACTTGTGAACTACCTCTTGTAACTTTTGAAGAGTTTACGTAATGTAAAAGTAAGAGAATCTTAAGTGGTTGAGTCCACATGATCAAGAATGGAAAGAGGAGCCACGAATTCGTGATTTGTGGTAGGTAGAGAATCAAATCAATCATTGATTGATTGGAGAGTGATTGAGGGAAGTTAGCCTCCCAAACTCAACTATAAATAGATGGCAGTTTTAGTTGTGGTTAGAGAGACCTATGTGAAGACCTCCAAGAGCTGAGCTTTATGCCATATCAAGGTGTGATTACAAGGCACACATATGTATCAGTAAGTCATTGTATTGTACAAGCAATATACTTTCATTTTCATGATTATTTGAGTTCATCTTTCCATGTTCTTGTGAAGTGTACTACTCACTGCCATTACTCTCAGTTTTCTCAGTCAGCTTGCAGAGATGTTTTCTCTGATCTTGGTGCATCATTTTCAGTGATTTAACTTGGTAAAGTTAGCTCTATAAGTCTACTATATGCTCATAAATGTTCATGTCATTTGGATCTTGCAATCTTCAGTTATGTTCATTTGAAGTCAACAGGGTCTGTTCATCTTCACCTCTCTGTCAGGTACCCGACTTTTTTACTCATCTTGTCAGAGGTGTTTCTCAGTGGTTACTTATCCAATTTCAGTGATTTAAAGTTTGTTGGATTCAGCTTACGGGCTAGTATAAGCATACAAATTTTCATAATCATTGGATTTCTACTTTTTGAGTTATGGTGATTTTTCTGCTCACTGGTCTATTTCTGTAGCAGCCCGTGAAAATCGGGATGATGTCATCACTTGTTAAAACTCATTCTCAGTGTGTGCTTTGTTATTTTTGATGAGATTACTCTTGAAAGTTAGCTCTTTAAGCTACCTAGATTTCCCCAAGAGGAATTAAGCTAATTGCTGCTGTGCTCAGAGAATTATGTAAAACACTGGACAGGTGTATGAACCAAGAATAGCAAGTTTTCACCTCTGAGCTAACTCCAACTTATCTGTTTTGATCTATCTTTTTGAGAGTGATCTTCCAAGGTACATAGGGTGTCTAATACATCCATTGGCAAGCTAAAAGGGCCCACCATCTACTCCTGGAGTTCATTTGGCTGGTGTAGATCAAGGATTTTGCAACACCTCTTCATCTTCAAACACATACTTATCCATCTCTTCACATGTACAAGCCCTCAAGGAATAAAGATATCCTTTTTTGCATTGAAGGTTTTTCTTGAGGTGTGCCCTTGTCTATGTATTGTTTGAACCTTCTAGCAGCTGGCTTGACTGACTCCTTTGTATTTGAATGTGTGTATTAGAGTGGAAATATCATGTTTAATTCCTCTCTTGGAGAACTTTGTAATGAATTCCAAAAAGAAGGCTTCAATGTTATTGAAGGCTTCCATGGCAAGTGGTTGAAACCACTTGCTAGCTGAATCCTTCAATGTTAGCCCATAAACTTGGTACTGAGTGAAGAAGTCCTCTACCTCTTTTGCTTTGAGCACTTGCTTAAACTCCGCCACATGATCATAAGGATAAGTGGAACCATCATATTGATTTCTCATGATCTTCACCACTTGAGTGGGTCTCAGCCTTCTATATTATCCTCCATTCCTCTCTCTATTGTTCCTCCCTAGTATATCAAGATTGTGTCTCTGGGGTCTGATATTCCCATGTTCCCTAGGCTCTTGCCCTTGATTCTTATTCACTATGATACATGGTATGGGTGGAGGTTCTTGATGTTCTCTCTCCTAGCCTACCCCTTTTCAAATGTGACTATGTTTCTGAAGTCCCCCTCACTCGCTTGCTCTACCTGCATTCTGATGGTAGTTGCTTCCTTGTCCCCTAAGTCTTGAGTCTGGTCTAAATTAGGGTTAGGGTTGGGTTCAGGGATAACTTTTCCTCCTCTCAATTGCATGAAGAAATATGTACTATTCTTCCTGATTTGATTCTAGGGTTAAAGTTTTCGAAGTGTTCCCCCCTACCTACACCAGTGCTATCACTTTCAATGGTCAGTTCAGAGAATCGTGATTCTCTAGTAGGGATTCATGATTTTATGAAGGTCCACAATCTAGCAATTATAGCCTTCTTTGTTTCTCCTTTTCCTCTGGTTGCTACAAAACTTCCCTATTTATTCCATGGAGTTGACCAATTTATATGGCAAGAAATTTTCCTTGGAAAATGTTTAATTAAATTATTTTTTCCACACTTGGAGGGATTCATGATTTTCTTGAAGGAATTTGCGATTTTCTCCCAATGAGTTCCCTATTTTTTTAAATCCAAGCATAAATTCATGATCTTCTCCAAAAGAATTTGAGAAAGAACTGAGATTTTCTTCAAATCCCTATTTTATGTACTGAGATAGAGATTCACAATTTTTTGGAAGAAAGCTTGGCAATTAGTTTTTTTTTTTTTGGGTATGTTTTTTCCTTAGGAAATTTCTATTTCCAGGAAAGCCTAAGGGTGAGAAATTTATGATTTTCTTGCCAAGTCCCTTGATTCTCTAGAGTTGGTTTTCTCTAGAAATTCGTGATTTTTTGACCAAAAAACCTAATTTTGTGCACTTAAGTAAAACTTCCTCCAAGTGTTCACTTCTAAGAAAGTCACGACTTTCTCAGAACATTCAAAAATTTATTACTTTATTATTTTTTCCTACTAAGTCAGCAAATTTTCCTGTGATTTTCTGCCTAAAGTCAACATAGAGAATTGTGATTCTTTGAAGATGAGCCCCAAATCAGACATATGAAATAAGGCATGCAAATCAGCCTTAACATTAGCAATATGCCTCTCATGAGGACTAGTGAGCAGCATGTCATCAACATAAACCACAATGATCAGAAATACATCATTAGCACGCTTAACATATAAGGTGATTTCAATTGGACTGTTCTCAAAACCATGTGCAATCAAACAGGCATGTATCTTCTCATACCAAGCACGTGGTGCTTGCTTTAAACCATGTAATGCCTTCTTTAACCTACACACCTAGTTTTCATGCCCTTTCTACACAAAGCCACGGGGCTGAAAAACATACACTTCTTCATGAAAGTCACCATTTAGAAATGCTGTTTTAATGTCCAACTGATGTACATTCCAACCATGATGAGCTGCAAGTGCACAAATGCTTCGAACAGTAGGTGCAAAGGTCTCATCAAAATCAATGCCTCTTTCCCTGTGCGTAACCCTTTGCAACAAGCCTATCCTTATACCTGTCAACTGTACCATCCGGTTTACGCTTCATCTTGTATACCGACTTAATGTCAATGGCCTTCTTGCCAGGAAAGTCACATAAAGACCAAGTACCATTCTTCATTATAGCATCATATTCAGATTGCATAGCAGCCATCCAATTTTTTGAATTTTGTGCTTCATCAAAAGAAACAGGCTCATTCTCATCACAGAGACTAGATGCAGCCATAGCATAGCAATCTGATGCAAAGGAGGCACTATGAGAGCCTGAACGGGTACGATATGACAAAGGTGCATCTAATTCGTTGTCACACAAAGTTTGCACCAGCCATTTTGGCATAGTTTTTGCCTGCTCAATATCAGCTCTCTCATCAACAAGTGCATCATGTAAATCTGCATCAAAAATGGAATGATCTGCATCATCATACGAAACCTGCAACGACTGAGAAGTTTCCTCATTAGGACCAACACTAGACTGTCCACCTGTAAAAAGAGGCATCAAAGTATCATACATGTCTTTGGAGCTAACATATGTCTCCTTAGTACATGAAAGCAATGGTTGAATAGCATCTTCCACAAAAACAACATCACGACTAACAAGAATGCGTTTAGTCAGTGGATGATACAGACGATAGCCTTTACTTTCAGAATTGTACCCAACAAAAATACATTTTACTACCTTATCATCCAATTTTCTGCGATGTTGTTCAGGCACTGATGCATATGCCAAACAACCAAAAACCTGCAGATGAGCAATAGATGGTTTGCGATCATGCCAAGCCTCATATGGAGTGATAGATTGCAATGCTTTAGTGGGATACTTGTTCAATACATATGCTGCACACATGACAGCATCAAGCCAGAAACTATGTGGTAAAGCCTGACTCTTAACCATACACCTCGCCATCTCCATTAGTGACCTGTTCTTTTGTTCAGCAACTCCATTCTGTTGAGGTATATACGGCACTGTACACTCGTGTTTTATCCCACGTTTAGCTAGAAATGCATTAAAATTAGAAGATATATATTCCCCCCCTTGATTAGAACGGAGGGTGCCCATTTTACATGCTGAGAGATTTTCAGCCAAAACCAAAACCTGTTTGAAGCACATGAACACTTCGGACTTTGCTTTGAGTGGATATACCCATGCATGCCTGGAAAAATCATCAATCAAAGTCATGAAGTAAAGGTAATTTCCAAAAGAGGGTGTCTACATAGGACCACAAACATCACTATGTACAAGCTGCAATTTCTGCATAGCCCGAACTGAACCATCTTTTGGAAAGGACGAACGCTGCATTTTGCCCAAAATACAGCATTCACAAAAATGTTTTCTAGGTGCCTCAAGTTTAGGCAAAGAGGAAACCATTTCAGATTTCTGTAGGCATAGCAAACTAGCAAAATTCAGATGATCAAAGCGTGCATGCCAAAGCTTTGCATCTGACATAGCCTGAGAATCATTAACTGCACATGCCGAATCATTCACAGATCTTGTTGGAGCAGGACAATCAACAATTGGTGATTATATGAAGAGAAGGTTCAGGGAGCAAAGTTCTTTAAAACATATGTACATTAGATTTGTAAATATTTCAATATACTTGAAATCATGACGAATCAATACTCATATGTATATATATATACATGTAGATGGTCGTATATAGAGGGAGAAATGAAGTATAGATAAATAGAAGATGTGTATTGGATAAATTATCCATCAGATGTATGAAGAGTTGAATAGAAAGAATGTTCAGAGAATTGCACGTCGATCTTTCCTCTAGTTCTCCTTCTGTGTTTAATTTTATCAGAAATGCTTTTGTACACATCTAAGTCCATAGTTAATCTATCTATGGTTAACGTTTGAGAGTCCAATTGCAAACGGGCTGAGAGAATTTTGTGCAGGAACATTCATATGTGAGAAAGTATTGAGTATCTTCTGAAATAGGCGCAATCCCGATGGTCAAAGAAATGGTCAGTTCTCAGTGCACAGTGTAAAATTTTGCACAAATGAGGAGTCAAAATTTAAGTTGGAAGGTAAGCCATCTATGGCTAAAAGAATTTGCTTAAACGGGTTTTAGATTGGGAGAACTATGTGTTAGAAGTTGCAGGTGTCAAAGTCGATTCTACAGGAAGGCAATTTCAGACATAGGTAGATTGTTTGAAGCATTTCTCATAATCTACTTAAGCTTTTGAAGGGTTTTAACTTGGAGGAGGTGCTGAAACTCTAGGGGACACATTCTACGAAGTTTCATTAGAAACTTTACACAAATGATCAATCAATGAGTCAATAATGTGCAACAGACGTTGCTGTGAAATGACTTTCTTCACAGTTAGTTAAAATCTTGACAGTTTAGTGCTTGTCTTCCAAAATTGGTTGGAGTTTAAAGTTATTCTTGATATAGAGGTGATCTAACATCAAGTATAGCTTGTTCTTTTGGAGATTAATATTCTCCATCAGTGGTATCAGAGCAAGACTTATCAAATTAGGGAAAGGAAGATCCGACTGCTGCAGATATACAAATTTCACACCTTGAAGGTTCAAAAGGATAAAGTGTAGAAGAAAGACCGAAGGAAGACACATAGAGGTTGTCATAAGAATCAGAAGAAGCAACATTTGAAGCTAAGGTACATTCATTCCTTATAAGGATTAAAGATTTGATAGTACATGTGAAGAAAGGATGGGAGATAGTCTCCAAATTGAGAAGTTGGATAGAGAGAACTATCCAGCTTGGTCTATGAGAATGGAAGCTCATCTTATGAGAAAAGATCTGATGGGATACATCACAAGAGAGGAAGAAAAGCCAGAGTTTAGAGATCCTAGTGTTCCAACTAGGGAGGAGCTTGCAGATATAAAGATTTGGATGAAGAAGGATGCTCAAGCAAGGAGCATAATCTACATGGCAGTAAACGATTATTGGATTCCTCATATCAGAGGACTTGAAAGTGCAAGTGACATTTGGAATGCTTCGGAAGAGCATTTTCAGAATACAACCAAATCACGGAAAGCTTCATTATTGGTAGAGTTTACTACATTCAAGAACAAGGATTCACAATCAATATCTGATTATGTGACAAGGATGAAAGACATTGCTGACTCTTTAGGTGCAATTGATGAAGATATTGAAGAAGATAAGTTGGTAAGACAAATTCTCACAGGGCTAAGAGGAGATGAGAAGTGGAAGCCTTTTATTTTGTCTACAGAACTTTCATTAGATCATTTCACTCGTGATTTGAATCAATTGTTAGGACATATGCTAACTTTTGAGAATGATATCAAAGGAGATGTTGATAAGAGTGCAGGTCATGCAATGTATTCTAAAGACAAGAAGAAAGCTAGCAAAGGAAAGCAACAATCAGTTGAATATGAAGGTACTCCAAGTCAAGAAAACTTTCTAAGAGGAAGAGGAAGTGGCAGAAGTAGAGGAAGAGGCAGAAATAACAAAGACAATGTCAGAGCTTGTTGGATATGTGGTAAGACCAATCATCTATCTCATGATTGTTGGCACAATAATCAAAGCAATGGTAATTTTAATCAGAACTTTAATCAAAGAGGAAGAGGTGGCAGATATCAGAGAGGAAACTTCAGAGGTAGAAGTGGTAGGAATTCTTTTGGAAAAAGTGGAGGGAGAAACTTCCAAAATCAATCCTACAATAACACCTACTATAATTATGCATCAGATCAAAAAGAAGATTCAACTCTTATTATGAATGCAACATGTGAAGCCTCACATGAAGACATGAGAGTATTTTATATTGATTCAGGATGTAGCAATCATCTGAGTGGAAACATTGCTTTGATGAGTGATCTAGATCATAAGGCAATCAATCACACAGTTCAAACAGGTGATAATACAAAGCACAAAGTGAAGTCAATAGGTTCAGTTAAAGCCAAAGATGGAATTACTCTCTTGAGTAAGGTTTTGTATGTTCCTACAATTTCAAAGAACTTGATTAGTGTAGGACAAATTGTGCAAAAAGGATATGAGGTAAGGTTCACTAATGATGGAGTTTATGTTGAAGACCCTAGTCAAGGGTATAAACAGATTGTTACAGGAAAGAAGGAAGGAAGGCTTTTCACATTAAAGATACAAGGTAATATTGGACATGCTATGTTTACATATGGAGAGCAAAAGGTGTCTGAATTGGATCTTTGGCATAAAAGACTTGGACACTTTAATGAAAGAGGTATCAAAGAAATGATTAACAATGGTTCAGTGCTTGGATTTCCTAATGTTGCAGGTCAACACATGACATACAGATGTGAAGCATGTCAATTCGATAAGGCTCATAAGAAATCTTATTCCAAGCATGGTTTTATGTATTCAGAGAAGCTTGAATTGGTACATACAGATGTGTGGGGTCCTTCAAAGGTTTTCAGTATAAATGGTTCAAGATATTATGTCATATATGTTGATGATGCTACCCGGTGGATCACAATCTATGTAATCAAAGATAAGTCAGAAGTGTTTAATACATTTAAACACTATCATGCATATGCAGAAAGAATTACAGGTCAAAAGTTGAAGAGACTAAGGTCAGATGGAGGGGGAGAGTATTTTTCTAATGAGTTCAGTGATTATTTGTGGAATGGAGGTATAAAGAGAGAGCTTACTTGCAGGTACTCTCCTCAACAAAATGGGGTAGCAGAGAGAAGAAATAGAACTCTTGTTGAGCTTGCAAGATCAATGATGAAGGAGAAAAATTGCCCTAATTATTTGTGGGCTGAGGCTGTGAACACAACCACATATTTGTTCAATAGGTTACCATGTAAATCCTTGCATGGTATGACACCATATGAAGCTTGGTGGGGTAAGAGACCTACATTGGATCATTGTAAAATATTTGGATGTTTGGCATATGCATATGTGCCATCTCAATTGAGGCATAAATTGGAACCTAAAGCAGAGAAGTATGTATTCATTGGTTATGATGAGAAGCAGATGGGTTATAGGTTGTGGAGTCCTTCCACAAAGCAATTCCTTGTGTCTAAAGATGTTACATTTGATGATCAAGGTACTTGGTATGTAGGTACACTTAATGTTCATGCAGATGTTGAAGAAGTTGTGAATCAAAAGAAAGGTAAATCAAAGGTTCAGATATTTGATGAAGAGGAGAACAATGAAGTACAGGTTGAAGTTGAAGAAGTGCCAAGGTTTGATCTAGAATGTGATGAACTAGAAACTTCAAGAAGTGGAGAACTCAGAAGGTCATGTAGTCACAAATGGCAACCTACAAGGTATAGCTATGATACTTCATTCTTGACCACTAAAGATTATGCTTACATGTTGAAAGCAGATACAGATCCATCCACATATGATGAAGCCAAAGGGAAGAAGAATTGGGAAAAAGATATGCAGGAAGAATATGATGCATTGATGGAAAATGAGACTTGGGATTTGGTTCCTAAACCAAATAGTCACAAGATCATTGGATGTAAATGGGTCTACAAAACAAAAAGGTTTGCAGATGGAAGTGTATCGAGCTACAAAGCCAGGCTTGTTGTGAAGGGATATGCACAAACATATGTTGTGGAATATGATGAAACTTATAGTCCTGTTGCAAAGATGACAACCATAAGGACTCTCATAGCAATTGCTGCTTGCAAAGGTTGAAAATTATCTCAATTAGATGTGAAGAATGCATTTTTGAATGGTTATATTTCAGATGCAGTCTACATGGAACAACCAGATGGTTCAAAGATCAAGTGTATCCAAATTATGCGTGTAAGCTCAAGCAAGCTTTGTATGGGTTGAAGCAGGCCCCAAGAGCATGGAATTATAGGCTTGTAAAGTTCTTGAAGGAACTTGGATTTCAAGCATCAAAGGCAGATAGTAGCTTGCTAGTCAAAGCAAGTGAGGATGGATTTATTTATGTTTGTATTTATGTTGATGACATAATACTTACAGGAACAGATGATAAAGGTATACACATGATTAAGAAGCAGATGGAGAAAGAATCCAAAATTAGTGATTTGGGAAATTTGTCATTTTTTTTGGGAATGGAGATTTCATATACTCAACATGGAGTATATGTAACTCAAGAAAGGTATCTGAAAAATTTGCTAACCAAATTTAAAATGGAAGATTGCAGGATAGCACCAACTCCAATGGAAGTAAATCATAGATTGAGTAGATATGGAGGAGAAGAATTCAAAGATATGAAGCTTTATGAGAGTTTGGTGGGTAGCTTGATTTATGCTACATTAACAAGACCTGACTTATCATATGCAGTTGGAGTTCTATCTCAATTCATGCATTGTCCTAGAAAGGAACATTGGATTGCAGGACAAAGGGTACTTAGGTACATCAAGGGCACACTTGAAGAAGGTTTGTACTATGGATTTAGTTCAGATACAAGAGTCAAAATATACAGTGATGAAGATTGGGCAGATAATTCTGATGATAGAAGATCAACACATGGATACTTGTGTTATGTGGGAGTTAAGCTAATTTCATGGTGCTCTAAGAAGCAACATAAAATTGCTTTATCATCTATAGAAGCAGAATACAAAGGCATGGTAGAAGCTGCAAAGGAAGTAATATGCTTAAAGACTCTTATGAAGAGTTTTGATATTGTTCAAAGTACTCCTATCATTTGTGGAGACAATATGAGTTCTTTGTATTTGGTAGCAAATCCTGTATTCCATGCCAGAACTAAACATATTGAGATTCAGTATCATTTTCTGAGAGAGAACGTTGTTGATAAGGAAATAGAAGTTATGCATCCTCCTACAAAAGATCAACTTGCAGATATGAGGCCAAAGAGTTTGGATGGACCAAAGTTGCAGAGGTTTAAAGATATGGCACAGATAAAGAAGATGCAGTAATCACAATTGATGATTGAGGGGGAGCTGCTGGAGCAAGACAATCAACAATTGGTGATTATATGAAGAGAAGGTTCAGGGATCAAAGTTCTTTAAAACATATGTACATTAGATTTGTAAATATTTAAATATACTTGAAATCATGATGAATCAATACTCATATGTATATATATATACATGTAGATGGTCGTACATAGGAGAGATGAAGTATAGATAAATAGAAGATGTGTATTGGATAAATTATCCATCAGATGTATGAAGAGTTGAATAGAAAGAGTGTTCAGAGAATTGCGCATCGATGTTTCCTCCAGTTCTCCTTTTGTGTTTGATTTTATCAAAAATCCTTTTGTACACATCTAAGTCCATAGTTAATCTATCTATGGTTAAAGTTTGAGATTCCAATTGCAAACACCCTGAGAGAATTTTGTGCAGGAACATTCATATGTGAGAAAGTATTGAGTGTCTTCTAAAATAGGTGCAATCCCGATGGTCAAAGAAATAGTCAGTTCTCAGTGCACAGTGTAAAGTTTTGCACAAATGAGGAGTCAAAATTTAAGTTGGAAGGTAAACCATCTATGGCTAAAAGCATTTGCTTAAATGGGTTTTAGTTTGGGAGAACTATGTGTTAGAAGTTGCAGGTGTCAAAGTCGATTCTATAGGAAGGCAGTTTCAGACATAGGTAGATTGTTTGAAGCAATTCTCATAATCTACTTAAGCTTTTGAAGTGTTTTAACTTGGAGGAGGTGCTCAAACTCTAGGCGACACATTCTACAAAGTTTCATCAGAAACTTTACACAAATGATTAATCAATGAGTCAATAATGTGCATCAGACTTTTCTGTGAAATGACTTTCTTCACAATTAGTTAAAATCTTAACAGTTTAGTGCTTGTCTTCCAAAATTGGTTCGAGTTTAAAGTTGTTCTTGATATAGAGGTGATCTAACATCAAGTATAGCTTGTTCTTTTGGAGATTAATATTCTCCATCAGATCTTTCATAGTCTATGAGCTTATACACCCCATGACATAAAACGCCAGAAGCAATAATCACATCGCCATTTCACAGATCATGAACTGTACACCTGTCATCAATAAATTTCACAACCAAGCCAATCTTGGCTAATGTAGAAACTGATAACAGATTCTTCTTGATCCCTGGCACAAATAAAGCATCTGACAAAGTGAAAGAACTACCATCAATGGTAGTCAAAATGATCTTACCAACTCCCATAATAGGATAAGAGGAGTTGTTGGCACATGTAACAGTACTCCCTGTAGGGGCAGGCTCAAGTGAAGAGAAGAAACTGCGCTGCGAGGTAATATGTTTGGTCGCCCCATTGTCAAAGTACCAAACATCTGAGTCTACTGCAGACATGCACTGCTCATGAGAAGATGGGTCAAAACGACAAACAGTAGTAAACGCCCATTCTTCTTCCTGCACAAGATTAGCAGACTCTATTTTTGGTGTAGAGGCTTCTGCAACAACCATTCCAGCCTCTTTCTTCTTTGCCTCTTTTGCAGACAGTTTTGGACAATTCTTTATGATATGAGCATTCCCTTTACAATACTTATAGAACAATTTCTTCTTTTCTAATTTTTTTCTCATCTTTGTCTTGGTTCTTCGAATGTGCAGCATTTGCAGATTTCTGCTTACTAGTAGAAGAGCTCCATTTTCCTTTGCCCTTCAGACTAGCCAGGAAAGTTTGATCTGCAACACACATAATGGACCTGTTTTGCCTGGAATCATCTTCCTGCAACAGAACAGAGACTAACTCCTCAAATGACAAGGCATTTGGATTGCCTTTCATCATTAACAGAAGAGTAGAAGCAAAACTCTGGTATGAATCAGGAAGACCATTCAAAACGGTCTGCACAAGTGAGCTATCTGGTATAACCTCATCAGTAGAAATCAACTGTTCCTTCAAATCTTTGATCTTTGTTAGGAAACTGTCCATAGAATCACCTTCATTCATGTGCTCACTCTCCAATTGTTTTTGGAGGTAAGCAACACGAGCCTCATTCCTAGCTTGGTACAATGTGGTAAGTGTATCCCAAGCATCCTTAGCTGTTCTGCAAGAGCGAATATGAGGAATAATGGCACGTTTGAGAGACAAAGCTATCAATGCATGTTCCTGAGCATCTCTGCCATCCCAATGAATCTGCTCTGCAGTAGGTGCAACAGAAACAGCAACATGAATAGGAATCTGTGTTGATGCAACGCTTATTATGGAATTCGCTTACACCACAGAAACTAAGCTAGAGTGATATTAGAATACCTCTATAATCATCAGTAGCTCAGCAACTTTTCTGTAATTGAAAATTCACTTTACAGAAAGCTTCATGTTTTCTTCAAGCTTTAATTTTGAACTAATTTACTTCAAACTTTACACTACTGTGTTTGCTTACAGCTAAATAATCTTTCCGTTACTTAAATGTGCCAAAACTGTGTTTTGAACTCACCGTAATCTCATCGGAACTTTATCGGACTGTCACCGGAATGTCACCGTAATCTTACCAGAATCTTACCAGAATCAATTGCAAATTTTTTTGTAGTTACTTCAAATGTGTATACATGAAGTAAGGAAGTGATATGTGAACTTCTTTCACTGAATGAACTCTTTCTGAAGTTTGAGAAAAAACTTCACCAGTTTTGGATGTCTTTTACGGTCAGATTTTGTACTGCGTACATGTCCCGTTTCACAAAACTCTTTTGATCAACTTATAGTTGAGACTTCTAGCTTCACGATGAGCTATCACTCATGAAAACTTTTACACCAAGTTACGAGATCTAACTTATAGATGTACTGGAAAAATCTTTTACTAAGAAAATTGTAACTGTTAACTAACTTTCACAGTAACATGAAATTACTCAGATTTCTTCACATACGAAGAATGCGCTCAACTTTCACATGAACATGTGTTTTCTATTAGAGAAGATGTGTACAAAATAGCTTGGCCTCACTTTGCTCATAGCTATGGAAAAACTCTCCTACTCTGAGTAGTTATTCCTTACCATCTCTCTTAGATGAATACCCCACTATTCAGGTTTTGTTATTCATCTCTACATACGCAATCTCTGGCGTCTTCTACTCTAAATTCTTCTTCTATATGTGCGCACACAGTCCGGTTCTATGAACTCTCTTATATACATTTTTTGATCCGGGTTTTAACAAACTCATAATTCTGGAAGTTTCTACGCTGTATATTACAGTCGTGAATTTGTCCCTTCACTAAGGCTTGATTTTCTGAATGCTTTGTTTCTGCTTCTCTTTGTCTTTCTTCATCTTTATGTTTGTATGTCAAATTTGTGAGTGATTCTTCAACAGCTCCCCCTCAATCACTAATTTGCATCCTCCGGTCTTTCATATATCCTTCTTTCCTTTATTCCTTCCATTTCTTTGGATTTGCTTATCTTTACTCCATCCAAGCTCTTTGTCAGAATGTCTGCAATCTGATCTTTTGTAGGAGTGAATACTATTTGAATCTCCTTCTCCATTACCTTTTCCCTTAAGAAATGATATTGAATTTCTGTGTGTTTTGTTCTTGCATGAAATACTGGATTTGCTGCAAGATACAATGAGCTCATATTATCTCCATGTATGATAGGTATACCTTGATCAATACCCATGCTTTTGAACAAGGTCTGCATCCATATCACTTCTTTAGCTACTTCCACAAGTCCTTTATATTCTGCTTCTGTTGACGATAAAGCCACCGTGTGTTGCTTCTTTGAACACGAGCTTACAAGCTTATCTCCTAGGTATATCATATACCCATGTGTTGACCTTCTATCATCTTGACTTCCTGCCCAGTCTGAGTCACTATATGCTCTCAACTTTATATCTGACGTAAAAGGATAATATAACCCTTCCGTTATAGTTCTTTTGATATATCTAAGAACTCTTTGTCCTGCAACCCAATGTTGATCCTTCGGACAATGCATGAATTGTGAGAGAACTCCCACTGCATAACTGAGATCAGTTCTTGTTAGTGTAGCTTCTCTGCAATTCTTCATGTTAAACTTCTTTAGTAAGTTTAGGAGATACCTTTCTTGCGAAACATATATACCATGATCTGTATATGTAACTTCCATTCCAAGAAAGTATGATAATTTTCCTAGGTCACTATCTTGAAATCTTTTTCAAGCAGTCTCTTTACCTCTTTGATTCCTTCATCTGAGGTTCCTGTAATTATTATGTCATCTACATAAATACAAATGTAGATCATACCTTCATCTGTTTTCTTGATGAGTAGACTTGCATCTGCCTTCGAACTTTGGTATCCAAGGTCATTGAGATACTTCACGAGTCTATAATTCCAAGCTCTTGGAGCTTGCTTCAGTCCATAGAGAGCTCTTCTTAATCTGCAAACATGTTCTGGGTATCTGGAACTTACAAACCCTTCAAGTTGTTCCATGTAAACTTCATCTGATATATATCCATTCAGAAATGCATTCTTTATATCCAGCTGACTTAGCTTCCATCCTTTTGATGCCGCTATAGAAATCAATGTCCTTATGGTCGTCATCTTTGCCACCGGACTAAACGTCTCATCATAATCTATGCCAGGTGTCTGAGCATAGCCTTTGACCACCAGTCTAGCTTTGTATTTGGCTATCCTTCCATCTGCAAGTTTCTTAACTTTGTAAACCCATTTATTTCCAATCACTTTCTTACCATTTGGTTTTGGAACAAGATCCCAAGTCTTGTTTTCTTCCAACACATTGAATTCCTCCTTCATTGCTTCTTCCCATTGTTTCTTACTGCTTCACTGTAATTCTGAGGCTCTTCATCCTCCTTTACTAAGTAAGCATAGTTTTTCTGAGTCAAATAAGAAGTGTCATAGGAATACCTTGTTGGTTGTTTCCTTACTCTGTTTGACCTTCTTAGCTCATATTCTTCATGTGTATCTGAATACACATCTTCAGCAAATCTTGATCCATCTTCATTTCTCATACCTGATCCGATCCTGGACGTACTTGCCTGCATATGATCTTCATCTCCATTTACCTGCATATGTGATTTACCTTTTTCATTTCTTCTTATCTCTTCTTCAAGTGTTTCAACACTATGCTCTTTATCTGTATACCAGCTCTTTCCTTCATCAAATGTCACATCTCTGGAAATAATAAATTGTTTAGTTAGAGGACTCCATAACCTGTAACCCATCTGTTTTTCATCATATCCGATGAACACATATGTTTTAGCTTTTGGTTCAAGCTTATGTCTCAGTTGTGATGGCACATAAGCATACGCAACTGATCCAAACACTTTGCAATGATCAAGTGTTGGTTTCCTACCCCACCAAGCTTCATAAGGGGTCATCCCATTTAAAGTTGTACATGGTAATCTATTTACCAGATATGTTGCTGTATTTACAGCCTCAGTCCAAAGATAGTTTGGACAATTTTTCTCCTTTAGCATTGCTCTTGCAAACTCAACTAGAGTTCGGTTTCTTCTTTCTACTACTCCATTCTGTTGCGGTGTATGCCTGCACGTTATTTCTCTTTTGATACCTGCATTCCACAGATAATCATTGAACTCTCGAGAAAAATATTCTCCTCCTCCATCAGACCTTAGTCTTTTGAGTTTCTGTCCTATAAGTCTTTCAACATATGCATGAAAATGCCTGAAAGCTCCAAACACTTCTGATTTCTCTTTCAAAACATAAAGAGTTATCCATCTTGTTGCATCATCAATAAAAAGAACGTAGTACCTTAATTCGCTGATAGATCCTTCTTTTGTTGGTCCCCATACATCTGTATGTATGAGCTCTAACACATCATCGTGTTTGTAACCATTTTTCTGGAAGGGTAACTTGTGGGCTTTTCCCATTTGACAAGCTTCACACTTGTGAATCATATGTTGGTTCTTCATATTTGGTAATCCTTTCACGGATTGTTTCTCTACCATAACTTTGATTCCCTTTTCATTAAAGTGTCATAACCTCTTATGCCAGATGTCTAATTCTGTGAATACCTCATCACCATGTGTGATCAAGGCTTGACCAACATTCCCTTGTACTTTAAGAGTAAAAAGTCTACCTTCCTTTTTACCATGGACAATCTGTTTGTATCCATTCTCTGGATCTTCAACAAATACTCCTTCATTTGTAAACCTGACTTGAAAACCCTTTTCTACTATCTGACCCACACTGATTAGATTTTTCGGAATTGTTGGAACACACAAAACATTTGTTAGTAGGTCAGCTCCATTCTTACATTTTAGTTTTCCAATTGACCTTACATTATGTTTTGTGTTATCACCTGTCTGTACTGTATGATTTAACATACCTCCTTCCAGTTCTGACAACAATTCTATATTTCCTAACAAATGATTTGAACAACTAGAGTCAATATAGAATACCTTGAGGTCTTCATTCTTTGACATACTTATCGAGTTCATCATCAATGTTGTATGATCGTCATTCTGCGTATCATTTGCATAATTGTAGTAGGTAGTGTTGTGAGACTTATTCTGTCCCCAACTTCTTATTCCACCTCTACCATATCCGCCTCTTTGGCTTTGTCTTCCTCTTTGATATCTTCCGCTTCTGCCTCTACTGTTATTGTTCTGATTCTGACTTGATCCTTGAGAATTATGCCAGCAACCATGAGCCAAATGATTGCTTAATCCACAGATCCAACAAGACTTCTTGTTATTAGTCTGATTACCTCTTCCTTTACCTCTTTTCCTGATGTTACCTCTTCCTCTTGCATAATTTGCTTGAGCAATCATTTCTTCTTCATCTTTTTCTTTACCTTTATCACCTTTCTTCTTATTCTTTGCATACCTAGCCGAGCTATGTCCTTTATCTCAATCTGTCTTCAAATCTTGCTCAAACGTTAGCATTAGTCCAAGCAACTGATTTAAATCTGGTACAAAATGATTTAAAGACAGTTTAGTTGAGAGTACGAATGGTTTCCACCTTTCATCTCTTCTCAAACCTGTAAGCACTTGTGCTATTAACCTGTGGTCTTCGATATCTTCTCCAATCGATCCAAGTTTGTCTGCCAAGTCTTTCATCTTAGTGACATAATCACTAATGCTTTGACTTTGCTTTTTCTTGAACGTTGTAAACTCTGACCATAAGCTAGCCTTCCTAGCTTTCATCGTATTTTGGAAATGATCTTCCAACGCTCTCCATATGTCTTCTGCTTTCTCTAGACCTCTAATGTGCGGTAGTAGATTATCTGTAACAGTATTATAGATATATGCTCTTGCCATTGCATCTTTTTTCTGCCACAGCTTCAAGGCTTCTAATTCTTCTTTCTTCGGTTGACTATCATCTTCAAAAGTCGGCTTCTTTTCTTCTCCTGTCACATATTTCATTAATTCTTTACTCATAAGTAAAGCTTCGATTCGCATTACCCATGCGGGATAGTTATCTCTGTCCAATTTATCAATTGAGATATGATCTGCCATGATCTTCTTGCTTCTATTACTTCCAGTGAGTGTAACGTTAAGGGATTTTACCTTTTGTAAACCCTTACCCTTGAGAATTACTTCTGAACGTTTCTTGACGCCGTTTGTTGTTGATCACCTCAGCTTTCACCTTCCTTTATGAGAATTCTTCAAATTCTCTTTCCGTTTTTTCTTCTCAGAAACCTTTTCTGCTCTTCAGAACCTTTTTTGTTCTGGTACCCCTTGTGGATCTTACCACTCTGATATCACTGTTGATTAACCAGCTCCGATACCACTATTGGTGCAGCACTTATTGCGGAATTCGCTTACACCACAAAAACTAAGCTAGAGTGATATTAGAACACCTCTATAATCATCAGTAGCTCAACAACTTTTTTGTAACTGAAAATTCACTTTACAAAAAGCTTCGTGTTTTCTTCAAGCTTTAATTCTAAACTGATTTACTTCAAACTTTACACTACTGTGTTTGCTTACAATTAAATAATTTTTCCGTTACTTAACTGTGCCAAAAATGTGTTTTGAACTCACCATAATTTCACCAGAACTTTACCGGATTGTCACCGGAATGTCACCGGAATGTCACCATAATCTTACCGGAATCTTACCGGAATCAAGTGCAATTTTGTTTGTAGTTACTTCAAATGTGTATACATGAAGTAAGGAAGTGATATGTGAACTTCCTTCACTGAATGAACTCTTTCTGAAGTTTGAGAAAAAACTTCACCAGTTCTGGATGTCTTTTACGGTCACATTTTGTACTGCGTACATGTCCCATTTCACAAAACTCTTTTGATCAACTTATAGTTGAGACTTCTAGCTTCACAATGAGCTATCACTCATGAAAAACTTTACACCAAGTTACGAGATCTAACTTATAGATGTACCCGAAAAAACATTTACTGAGAAAACTGTAACTGTTAACTAACTTTCACAGTAACATGAAATTACTCAGATTTCTTCACATACGAAGAATGTGCTCAAATTTCACATGAACATGTGTTTTATATTAGAGAAGATGTGTACAAAATAGCTTGGCCTCACTTTGCTCATAGCTATGGAAAAATTCTCCTACTCTGAGTAGTTATTCCTTACCATCTCTCTTAGATGAATACCCGACTATTCAGGTTTTGTTATTCATCTCTACATACGCAATCTCTGGCGTCTTCTACTCTAACTTCTTCTTCTATATGCACACACACATTCCGGTTCTATGAACTCTCTTATATACATTTTTTGATCCGGGTTTTAACAAACTCAAAATTCTGGAAGTTTCTACACTGTATATTACAGTCGTGAATTTGTCCCTTCACTAAGGCTTGTTTTTCTGAATGCTTTGTTTCTGCTTCTCTTTGTCTTTCTTCATCTTTATGTCTATATGTGAAATTTGTGAGTGATTCTTCAACAATCTGCACAATATCATCTTTGACACCATCTCCATCAGCTCCAGCACTTGTATTTGCAGTACCTATTGTTACAAGTGTAACATGACATCTTTCAACACCCTGCACCATGTTCCATAATCATTTTGCAACCAATACATGTCATATAAGCCCATAATGGGTAGTTGGTACCATCCAACTTATCCTCAACAACCAACATACGGAATACATCACTGCTTTCAGCCATGGCCGGTGACTAAAATACCTTGATGGAGAAAATTGAGTGTATCTCAAAAAGTTGAAGAGAACTGCCCAGACAAATTCTACTAGACCAAAATTCGTGCGATCCTGAGACTGCAACCGGAGGAGTGTCAACGATACCCTAGATGAAGTGACGACCTACTCTGATACCAATTATTGGAGTTAGATGTCTGCGGAAGCACGCGAACAACACAAGGAAGAAGAAGAAGCTTGGAGCACAACACACAATACTAAATGTATTACTAGAGAATGTACAAAGATAAGTAGCCCTTTAGGGCAATAGGCATATATACAAGCCGGGGGAAAAAACCTCCTAAAGAGGGAAAAGTTACCCCGACAGTCCTAGAGTGTTCACACACATCACTACCTAAATATATCAATTAAAACTTCACAAGGGCCACATACACTTGATCTCCTATACATCGAATGAAAAGTTCATACCTGGCTTGACCTTCCATCAATCTTGCAGCTCCCATAGTCTAGGTTGTCCAAATGTAAAGAGGAAAGTGATACTTACTTATGGCTTTGAAACTTCCAATCTAGGTAACTCGTCCCCAACAACAATGCCAAAAAAAGAGCTATGTTGACATCCTTACCTTCACCTTCCAAAAATTCTCTATCCCATTGTAGTAGTAGGGACTTGATGACAAAGAAATGGGAAAGGGAATCCCTTTTTAATTTGTCAATCAAAGAACAAGCTAATCCGATTAGTGCTTAGAGACTAGTTCTTCACAAACCAGACATCAATCACGCACAAAGGATGGAGCAAGCACACCTACAAGAAGATCCATGAGGAGTTGATGATATGGAATGAACATTGATAGATGAAAACACAATTTTTTTTGGAAAACATGACTCTCTGCAGACCATGAAAGCTAGAAATTTCAAATGATCATAAATCCCTCATACCAACACCAAATTGAGTGATTCAAATGCTTTTTTCCGTGCAATTTTTCATGTAAATTTCAATTACGACCCTAGAATTGAAAGATCTAGAGTAAATAAGCAGGCAAGAGAGATTCATGCTTAGAAAATGCCATAAAAGTCATGACAGAAGATAGAAATAATAGAGATTGCTTCTCAAAGACTTCATAAACAAGTAGAACACATTTCCATGGCTACACAACAACACTTCCATAGGACATAGAGAAGACAAAGGAAACAAGAGATGACACAGGTTACTGCAAATGATACAAGAGGAAATGGCCCAAAATCCTTCACATTAGTGCCTTTTATACCCTTTTTGAGAGAGTCACAATTTTCTACTTAGAAGAGCATCGTGATTTCTTGTAGATCAATCCCTAATACAAATTGGAAGGATTTTTTGATGTCTAGTTGAGGTTGGATGCTCCTAGGTCATTACAAGAAGACTCTTTCTGAGTGTTATAAAATTGGAGGTTCTATTTAGAAGAAAATGAGATGAAATACATAGTTCGAAGATTAGAGTAAGACGGGGCATTAAAATTATGCTTCATAGGAAAAATTGGTTTAACAAAAAGTGGTCGTTGACGTGGTTGTTGTAGACAAGTTGACTTAGTTATGGACTAAAATCCCTTTTTTGCATCATAGGCAAAAGAGATAGCCTCGTTGAGGGTTATAGGATTGAGGGTGTGAAGCTTGGCTTGGATTCCTACCTCCAAACCATCTTTGTATTTCTACTATAGATATCCTCGGGTACATCTTTCAGCATTCAAACCAATAATGAATTTTGCCAGAACCACTCCATGAAGTTAGTGATTGTGTCACCCTCCTTCCATGTAAAGGTTGTCCATGCATGCTGAACATGTAAATGATATTGAGGAAGAAAATAATCCTTCACTTTATCTTGGAAAGCCTTCCACATTGTTGGATGATTTGTGCTGTGACATAGGACATTCCACCAGAGCTCAGCTTTTCCTACTAAATACTTAGTGGCAAATTTGACTTTTTCACTTTTAGCATATGTTTCATCAATATAAAAATCACCAAACTGTGATAACCATGATAGAACTAAAGGGCCATCCTTATGGCCATCAAATCATAGAAACTGGTAGTTTTTAATATGTGTGCCTTCAAATTGGGCAAAGATAATAGCTTTTACCACGCTCACAAGGTTATCTTTATCAGATTGCATATTTTGAAGTACTTTGTTGAATTGTCGGATCTCATTTTGAGCACCTCAAAGTTCATGCTGTAAGAGCTCGAGTTGTTGCTCAAGTGGTACCTCGGGTGGAGGTGACTCATCGAAATCCTCCATGGTGTTCGTAGGATCCAAGGGTATGAAGAGAACAAAACCCTCTTGCTAGATATGTAAAAACAGTTTTTGAGATTGCTTGAATTAGAATGTAAAATGAAGGGTTGTTCTTGGGAATTGAAAAAGTAAGAAAGAGATGCATGTTGTGTTAAATACAAGAAAGGAGAACTAGAGTGACAACAAGAGATAGTGTACTGGTAAAGCATGTCTCTTGTGAGAGTGACATTGTGGGTTCAATATCCTCCTTCCTTGGTGAAAATAAAACTCCTTATTGCCACTCATAAATTAAAAATGGTTTGCGCATAGCCAATGGCTCCCAAAGGTTGCCAAGGGAGCCATGCCAAAGATGCCAAAGTAATGCCTTAGTTATGCCTAAGTTCTATGCCTTAGTCGACACCTTAGTCGATGCCTTGGAGTAAGCCGAAGGAGTAAATGTAGGAAGGAGTAAACATAGGTCTAAACCTATGTTCTAGTTCTGAAACTGAAACTGAAACCGGGACTGGGATCAAGATTAAGGAATGGTAACAGAAATGAAAACTAAATTGGAATTGGAGTGAGAATCACAAACAGAGAGCATGGAAATAGAGATCAAATGCCGACAAACCCCTCCGTAGTGATGCACACAGAGCTTTGATAACACTGTTATCAAGATCTGAAGTCATGTGCACATAGAGGTTATGAACACTAAAAATACACAGAGAAAATAAATACGCAAGGAGACGTGACAAAGCACAGTATTGGGTGCAATCTCCTCCCATGCACTCTATTTTGATAGTCTACAGAGTGCATGTATTCATATGATTTTTTCATTATGTTGAAAATAGTGGTAACATTAGAGCAACTTCGAAAAGCATGTGCGAAAGTAAAAGTTGTTCTCTTTCATGGAGATCCTTTTCTTTTATTAATAGAATTCATGGTCTACAAGGATCCGTATCACCACCAACTTTACCAACTATTTCTAAAAATTGAACCCTCTACATGGGTTTATTTACAAACTATATAAAATATAAATCCGATTATTGATGTCCATCCTTTCACGCCCTCATGAACCTTAAGCTACTATATCAAAAAACATCAAAGCACAATAATACATTAATAAAGTAACACTCCAACAATTTCTTGTTCAACACATTGCATAATTCATAACAAGCTCATTAAAATCTTGTGCTATTTTAGGAACCCAAATGTGGGCATGCTTATTCTTATCTTGGACGAGTTGCATTGGAACCCACATTGGCTTGAGTTATGGTCCTTGACATCAAGGTACGTGCGGGCCCTAACTCGTTCATCTCATGTTAGAAGTTGTACTTTGTCTATATAAGCTTTGTTGTGAATCATTTTTTTGTGTTTGGATCCACATTGATGCCTTTGCTTCCATTTAGGGTTGACAATGGAACTCCCCCCTCGTTTGTTTCCCCATTTGACACATTACTTGAAGGATAAGTAGTGGATTCCTAATCTCCATCATAAAAAGATTGATACTCATGATGCACATATGCATAAAACCCAAGATCTTCTTGATCACAATAGACATAATTTCTAACTAGCTAACCTAGAACCAAGTGTTCATAAAATTCAATGTCTAATTTTCTATATACTTTGATTAACTCTAACTTTGATTTTGTCTAATCTGTGGATCTTGAGGAGACTTGAAAGTAGAAGAACTATCCATAAGAGAAAGTGCATTTGCTACACTATCATTGAGCCCCTTGAGAGGTCATGTAATTGTTCTATTGTGCGCATGGAGAAATTGATGTTGTTGTTTATCCCGATTAGACCATCCACTCTAAACTACCTTTGTAATCATTGTGCACAAGACTTTTCTAGAACTCTATCCTTGTACATTTACTTGTGGAAAGTAATTAATTTAATAAGCACTCAATCACTAAATCTACTTATGGAAAATAATTAATTTAATAAGCACTTAATCACTACATTAATAAGATATTTTCCATGAATAGTAATACCTTTTACTGGTAGACCAAACCGAGTGAAGATATTTTCAAGCAAGAATTTGGTAGTAGTTTGTGCCTCATTCTTGGTAGTCCCCTTAGCCTCAAGCCATTTTCTAAAATATATAGTAGCCAAAATTATGTATTATGCATGAGAGTGAGATGCCATAGGTATAATTGGACTATCAAAATCTTTCTTCACCTAAAAAATCCTTTATTATTAAAAGCTGGTCGTAATGGCATGGCATCACTCTTAATAAGATACTTTCTCCTTTTCCAGGTGTCACATCTCTTCACAAATATTCTGTTGAACTATTTCTAGGCTTTGTAGGTAATCATCTTTGTTTAGGCATAGTCATAAGAAATCATCTCTTCCTCATCTATAGAATTATTTTCCTATTAGCACATAGTCTCAACAAGTAAATTCTATGCTTCTTTGTTTCACTCTGTTAGCTCCTTCTAGAAATATATAATTATGCATGTACTCTACTTTTTTCTTGCTCCATGTAGGGACTACTATAGCTTGGTACAAAGTAGCATGTCCTTTTGGCGGCAAAAGTTGGAATTAAGTACATTGTTAAACACATAAATATGCATGTCAATTTCCATAATACGATAGTAAGATCTTCCTCTCTATAGATTTTGTAAGTTTATTGATTTTGGTGAAGTTCTATCCGAAAACACTTTATGCATGTGAGCTATCAGGTTTGTTCTCATATGTATCCATACCTGGATTATATTACATACAATAGATCTTACAAACTCGAAGTTTTAGCATGAAACACAATATTTGAATTACAAGAACTCAATTTAAGACGATCAACTACATACAAGAAATAACTTGAAAAGATCTCATACTACAAAACTATGAGAGGACATAATCAGATGTTTGAAAGCCAGACTATACAGGATTAGAAAAAGGAATATTACAAGAACTCAAAGTGGAACTTCAAAAGTACTTACTTGCTGATCATGACTACTTGAGCTCGCAAGACTAGCATAGGCAAGAATGAAAATATATGTGGCAAAGACCTCCTTACATAGGTGTTAAAGGGTGGTTATGAATTTATGATGTCACCAATCCAAAACAAGGCCTAAGGATGTTAGAATTAAGCACAAGATAGACAATCTTAAGACTTAGACATGTTGCGAAAATTATGGAGGCATTAAATCTTCAAATTTTGAACCAATAATGATGTATAGGAAGTCACAAAGAATGTAAGGTTTAGGATGATTTCATTTGTGTCCAAGACAAAAACGTTATGTGATGAGGATGGGTATGACACACATATACAAACACACACACACACACACATTTACACACACACATACACATACATACATACATACATACATACATACATACACACACACACACACACATATATATATATATATATATATATATATATATATATATATATATATATATATATATATATATATATATACACACACACACACACACCTTATTATGGTAAAACATACATACGTACGTACATACACACATACACACACACACTCATACAACCCTTATGGTAAAAGATACAATCAAATAACAAACCTATGATGAATTGAGATGAACATACAAGGATTATGGGTTAATAAAAATGGAGCAATGATCAATAGGAAGGATAATCAAGCCTAGTTAGAGAGTGAATAGCATATGTAAAGAGGAGGGAGAGACCGCTCAAGAAGATTTCTTGTTTAGTGGGAAAGAATTTTTCATAGACTCTAGTCATCCACATAACGTTGAAACGTGTCAAATAAAAGTGCAGAAGAAAAGTCAAGAAGAAAAAGAAGAAGAAGACTTGACGAGTAATATGATTGGGAATATTGGATTTGAAGTGTCGGAGATTTTTTAAAAGTACCAAGTGTAACATAGATAGATAATGATTCAAAAGCCCAAGACATAAGCAATATCAAGAGTAGCTTATGATAACAAAGATCAAAACAAGCTGGTGGTAGTAGGAGTTGACAACGGCGAAGAATTTTGCACTTTCATAGGAAATGATTTCTCAACAAATGAATAGAAGGATTTAGTAACCTTGCTATGTAAATATTGAGATGTCTTTGCATGGATTTATAAAGATTTGAAATGCATCCCACCTTGAAGACTGCATGCATAGAGTCTTGATGATAATTAATGAAAAGACCCATCAAAAAAAGACCTTGTAGGTGCAATGAAGCCTTTTCTTCCAAAATCAAAGAAGAGGTTGATCAAATGTTTCTATCAAAATTCATCTATGAGATCAAACATATGAAGTGGGTGTGATCCACCATGGTAGTGCTCAAGAAGATTGGGAAATTACAAGTATGCATAGGTTTGGAGAACTTCAACACAACAACAATCTATGATACGTATTCCTTACCTATTAGTGATCACCTACTAGATTAGGTGTTTGACTAGGAAGTCTATAGCTTCTTAGACGGATTTTCAGACTACAAGCAGGTAGCTATTCCTCTTGACGAGAAACATAAAATAGCCTTTTCCACTCAATGGCGTAAATTTGCATTTTGTGTCATGCCTTTTCCATTAACGAATGCACAAGATTTTTTATGGAAGTTCTTGGAAGTGTATGTAGAGGATCTATGCACTTAGGCAAAGCATATTATCTTGCTGAAATCTCTGCAAAATGGACATAGTAAGATGTGTGTATACGCCCTGAAAATTGTGACTTCATGGAAAGCCACGTAAGCTTTTGGGACATATTGTCTCCAAAAATGGTATCTCCTATGGTGAACAAAAAACTTAAAGTCATTGTAGACATATCAAGGCCTAAAAATGTGAAATATGGGCCATTTTAGATATTAAAAGAGGTTCGTTCATACATATGTAGTCATTGCCTATGCATTGTTTGGGCTAATGAACAATTTTGAACGTATTGATGAATATTAGAAGTATTTCCATGAACTTAATGAGTGTTCCATGTGCATGTTGGTGCCTCAAACCATGCAATTGGTTGTGTACTTACACAATTGACTAATGAAGATAACCTAGGGTTTTCGATTTCTTACAATAGTAGGAAAATTAATAGCATTGAATAAAATTACACAATCACCATGTGAAGGTTTAGAAATGGTGTATGATGTAAATAAGTTTTATCATTTTCATTTGGGAAAAAATTCAATATCTTCACTGATCACCAAGCCTTACTAAATTTAGTCAAAATGCATTGCGCTATCAAAAAACTACTGCATTGGTTTCTATTTCTCATTTGAGCTTGATGTTGTAGCCAAGAAGGGTACGAAACACCTCAACTCCCATCCTTTGACGTGAATAACCACCAAAGAACCACCTATAGGTGTATCAAATGATTCTCCTCATTCATAGTTATTCAATCTAGAACTACTCCATAAATGGATAGAGCCAATTATTCCCGACCTTACACAAGAAGCACATCATAAATACTTTCCTAAGGATTGTAATGGGATTCTCACTTCTCAAAGATTTCATATAATAGGAGGAAGTATGTACTACTAAGACACCACTCAAAAAAGCAACAAAATCAATACTTTTCACCAAAAAATTCAACACGCTTCCATTAGCACCACCTTTAGAGAATATTAATAAGTATGCATGTGTTGTAAGTATATGCTTCAACAGACGTTTCAACTTGTTATAGTACATAGATATACAACAGAATATTGATAAATAATAGACAAATGTATGCAAAACGTTGATCCTCCCATCTTGTAGTCGAAGCACCACCTGTGGAATCATACCTTCTGTTCTTGCGTCACTCGGGTCAATTCATCATACTAAATAGAAAGGTTGCTTTAAAGGGTAGCATCCATTTACATTTTCTTTTGTAAAGAAACTCAATTATTCTTTACATCTCAATGGCCGAACATTATATTCTAAATCCAAAAAGAAAAAAAAAAGAATATGCTTCTAGATTTTTTTCTTATAAATAAAAATCTTTTTTAAAAATGCTCAGGCAATACACTTTTTCTTTAATATAAAGGAAATTCGGCATTAGCCTACTCCCCTGGACTTGAATTAAAGAAAGAAAAGTACAAGAGAAAGGGACTAGTGCCCACAGGACCTCCCAAATCCCACAAAGCAGGGGAATCTTTTACAGAGTTTAGATGGCATTACAAAGAAGGTTAATCACCCTCTCATCACCCTCATGTGGGGCCCACTTGGGTTTAAGCTTGTTATTAATCAAAAGGAGTACTTGATGATGCCTGAAGAGGGAGGATTTTTTACAGTTAACAATCCTTTTGACAAGGAGGAACAACGATTTCTCAATTGATCACTCTTTGGGGGAGTCACCGAAGTTGAAAGCGCATCTTTCCCGCCAGATTTTCCATAGGGCCTCCCCTCTGATGGCATTCTAGAGAGTCGCGGAGCAGCCGATCACGTCTCCCAGTAGGGCTTGATACCAACTGAGATGTTTCCGAAGTCTAATTTTCTTTCCAACCGTCTGCCAGAGTCTGTTGGAATTGGGGCAAGTAAAGAAGATGTGTGAAACATCTTCGATAGACCGGTAGCAGCGTTTGCACCCAGATCTGCTGGCAGGGCATTGTGAACTGGGATTTTCTTGGGGTGTTTTTTTATTTTTTTTATTTTTCTTTTAATGGAGGTTCGGCCAAGGCCTACTCCCCCGGACTTTAACTTTGAAATTGCAACTATACAAGGAAGGGCATAGTACCCATGGGACCCCCCTTATCCCACAAGAATAGGGGTTTACAAGACTGGGTTAAACGGCGGTCAACACTACCGCAGGGATAGAGAAACGATGGCACTCAGCCACAATGCAACATCATTCTAGAGTACATGTCCCTTACATGTTGCTCCCAGGGATTGAACCCTTGCCCCCGCCTCAAGAGGCAAGAGGACCAACCACTAGGCGAGAGGGGTGTGTTTTGAAAATGGTTGCCTATTCCTGCAATGACTGCTAAGGTTTCTCTTTGCGTTCTCTAAAAAGAAAAGAATTTGGGCAAGGGTCTTTTTCTTATGAAACCTTTGTATTGTACGTGGTTACATATCCAACTTATATCTAGAGTAAGTTTCCCTAAAGCGGCACACCGACGTGCATCTTTCAGCAATACCTCAAAAAATTCTATCACCAATGCCTCTACTAGTATAAAATATTTGGTTATGTAGTGCCACTCGCAAGCAAGATCGTCTGTGTTAACCTCTCACCTAGTTCTGCACTTTGTTACTCTCGAGTTTCGTAATCTGTATACTATTCTATTGCACTACAAACTAGAGGTTGAACTATCGATTTCTGGTTTGAGGGAACTATGTTTCGTATTATTGTAATTACCATACATAGACAATCAAGAATTTTCACCAACGAATTCAACAAACTTCCATTAGCACCGAATTCATAGGGTATTAATAAGTATGCATGTTCCATGCAATGTTTCTTCAATAGACAATTGAACTTGTTATAGTACAATAGACAATTGATAAGTAAGAGATATAATTATGTAGAACATTGATCTTCCCATCTTGTGGCTAAAGCACTATCACGGGAATCACGCCTTGTGTTATTTATCATCTAGTCGATTCATCTTATTGACTAGAAAGGTTTCTTTTAAGAGGTATCATCCCTTTACATTTTCCCCCTAATACAACTTAACTATTATTTACATCCGGATGGCCTAATATGTTGTGCGAATTCCTGTACCACTTGCATATTCTTTTATTATATTCCCTATGTGGGTCATCTTCTAATCAAAAGTATAATTTCGAAATCATGTCTAGTCTAGTCAAAGGGCATAATATTCAAGTGCTCCCCTGATATTTTGGAAAGACTAGCTTCTATCCAAGACTAGGCATCATGGAGAGTATAGTTGAAAAACTTATGGCATTACTTTATAGTCTCTGGCACTGAGTTGAGGACATAAGGTGTTGAGAGAGACAAGTGGAGATGGGACATCTCATACATGTAGCCACCATTATCCAAGAATTACAAAAATGAATTGAGAAGCTTCAAGTAGCTCAAGGAAGCATTCAAGTAAACCAACACCCTAGTTCATCCCTTATGAAGAAGACTAAGAATTTCATGCCCAAAACATTCGATGGTGATTACAGAAAGTTCCTTTAACTCTTGCATAAAGTTAAACTGTACATCCATATGCAATGTGATAGATAGCCTAAGGAGGCATCTAGGGTTGTTTTTATTCAAACCATACCCTATGATCAAGCACTATCATGGTTCACCCCAATCTTGGAGAAGAACATGGAAAAAACTTCATGATTATGATGACTTTCTTTGAGAGATAATTGCCATGTTTGGAGATGCAATCATGATTCAAGTGGAAAAAACAAAACTTTACTAGCTATGTCAAGGTAACTGCCCTCCCTCTACCTATGCATAAGAATTTAGGCAATTTATATGTGATCTCATCACTTGGCATGAGGATTATTTCATAAGACAATTTAGATGGGGTTGAAGAGATGATGTGAAGGACCTTCTACTTAGAGTGCCAAAGGTTGACATTGAATGAATACATAACCAAAGCCATTCAATGTAATAACCACCTTATTGAAAGAAAAAAAGAAAAACAACTAGAAGGAAGACTTTGTCAATGGAAACCCTTCTAGGTCACTCCTTGAGAAGAGCCTATGAGTGAGCCCATGTGTGAGCCTATGCAGATAGATGTAACTAGGTTCCAACCACTAACCCCATAGGAGAAACAAAGAAGGATGGATAACCAAGTTATGCCTCTATTGTGGAAGCCCCAACAAAATCGTAGTTAATTGTCCCAACAAGAGAACAAACTTCAAAGTAGTGGTGACCCTTGTAGAGCAAGGAAACAAGGAATTCTAGTTGTAAAGGAGATTGTGTGGTTGGAACATGATATAAGAAATGGTCTCATGATTCTAGTAGCACCCATAAAAATCATGTATTGCCCCTATAAAGTTGTTCATGCAAAAGAAAGACCCTTTTTCCTAAATGCCATATTCAATTCAATAGCCTCCTCATGTTTCATAAATGAAGGATTGCTTAAGAAACACATGATTTGAGTACGTCAAAAGAACAAGCCAATAGTAGATGTTGTTGTAGATGGATTACCTCTAGCATTTGGGAACATTTCCGAGAAAATCATACGACTAAGACTACACCTTTGTGATAATGACTCCCACATAAGTTTCAATGTATTATCAAGGCACTTAAATCCTGTTATCATTGGAATGCCCTAGTAAAGACAAATAATGGAGACATTAATCCAGAAAAAAAGAGAATCCCTCAGTGAGATATCCAAAGAACCGGACATATTTAGGAGCAAAAGCCTTCATACATGTCATATGGAAAGAACCGACATATATGTTTTATGCTTTACCAACTCAAGAATCCATGAACCATGATCAAATGAAGCTACCCAACGAGTACCAAAATTTTGAAGACATTTTTGAAAAGAAGAATGTAGATATCAGTTTAGAGCATAGACCTTATGATGTGCCGTAGAAATTCAAGAGGTAGCACAAACAACCTCTGTAAAAATATATAGTGTATCCTCAAAGGAAATTACAAAATTACACATGAATGCTGATGAGAATCTAGCCAAGGAGTTAATCAGACACAAAGTATCTTGCAGAAACCCCTATGCCGTTTGTAAAGAATAAGGATGGACTCTTTGATCGTGCATAGAATATTGTGGATTGAATAAACTCACTATAAAAGTAGATACCCTCTACCACTTATTTGAGGTGATTATAACCTTGTCAAGATGAGAGAAGAAGACAAATGGATGACATCATTTCGAACAAGTTATAAGCATTTTGGATATGTAGTTATTGAGTCTCACAAATGCTCCAAACATCTTTCAACATATTAATAATGATATCTTTTGAGAGTATTTAGATTTTATTTGGTAATATACCTAGATGATATTTTGCTATTCTCCATAAATCTAGAGGATCACAAACATCATGTGAAGAAAGTGCTAGAAAAGCTAAGATAAGAAGCTTTATATGCGAAATTGGAGAAGTGTTGTTTCCATAAGACAAAAGTGCAATTTTCAGCCTACACTGTCGAAGACAATCCTTGATTGGCAACCACATTTATGTATTCGAGATGTACAATGGTTTCTAGCGTATCCTATTTTCAAAGATTACTCGGAGATAATGATGCCTCTTACCAAGTGTACACGAAATGCAAAATTCTCTTGGATTGAAGAATAAAGAAAAAAGCCTCTCAAACCTTGCAATCAGCGTTCACCACTCAAACTCAAGTTCACCTTGATTTCACAATGACCTTTTTCCTAAACACATGCATAAGACTTTGCCTTGCGGACCATTCTATCCCAATATGGACATGATGGAAAACTACATCCAATTGCATATCATTCAAGAAAATTCTCCCCTCTAGAAAGTAATTATCTAATCCATGATAAATAACTTGTTGGGATAGTGAATGGATTTCATGCCTAGCATCACCTTCCAGAAGAGGAAACTTGCAAAGTTAATGCACAAACACCACAAGAACTTAGAGTATTTTATTACCAATAGCACCCTCGAGAAGGAAATGTCGATGGAGAAACTTTCTATCCATGTTGAATTTTGTCATCCCTTACCATCTAGGATTCCAACAACATCAGTTAGCTACCTTGTCAAATCAAAGAATAAATGAACCTTGAGCCTTCCAATAGAGTAAGGTATGAAGGCATGGTCTTCACTATGTATGGATTTCATCACAAATCTACCATGGTCGGACAAGTATGAAGGGATTCAACAAAATGGAGATACAAAGAACAAGAACAAGTATCTCATAGAAATAGCAAGATGTATAGTATAAAGTCATCATCTACCACATAGGTTTTGGCTTAAGGCTCTTAAGTGTCTAACATATGTACTTAACAAGTATCCCACCAAATCTTTGCAATCAACCACTGCATATGAGTAATATCATGGTCATAAACCATTCGTTGCTCATTTGTGTGTTTTGGCGTGTTTGGCATATGGACTAGTGCATGAACCACAATGTAGAAATCGAATGATATGGTTATAAAATGTATTCTTTTGTTGGGTAATTTCTAAACTTGCTCTTACACCAAATCACGATTTGAGGAAAAGGATCATAGTAGAAAACATATCATGATTATGGAGTTGACACCATGCATGCAAGAGATGGATCTAGGAGAGTCTAGACACGCAACCATGCATGCAAGAGATGGATCTAGGAGAGTCTAGACACGCAAAACTGTTCTCTTTGACATCATGGTTATGGCAGAAACTAATCCTCTTGCAAAAGATAACCCCTTTTTTTATAGAGTTATAAGGATGTTTTCACATGGAAGTATAAGGATTTGGTAGGCATCCCCACAATCTTGGGGCTCAAAAAAATTCCTGTGGTGTGTGATGCAAAACCAATATGGGGAAGAATCTAGAGGCTCAACCCAAAGTATGAGTAGGTGGTGAGAACAAAGATCGACAAGATGGAAGTAAAAAAGGAATCATCATCCCCCTCAAAAGTTCAGACTCGCTTTCACCACTCGTGATAGCCCCCAAGAAAAAATCCCACAAGATTAGAGTGGAGGTTCAAAGATTTTCATTCCCTCAACAAGATGACGTTTGTAACTCCTTGGGGAACAATATCTAAATGGCATTTGGAATTTGGATGATTCATGGATGATTTGGAATTTGGAATTTTAGGATCTCTTCTCTTATTCATGGATGATTTCTTTCGATCATCTTTGGTAATCTACTTTTAGGATCTCTACTTTTAGGATCTCTTCTCATATTCATGGATGATTTCTTGACATTCTGTGGGAGCAATAAGACGATCTTGGTCAAGAGCTTCAACATGCATTTGGTGCATCTCTCTCTCTCTCACTTTCCACAAACAGAGAGAGACGAATCTTAAGTTTTATCCTCGCAAATTCTATTTCCTAGTGACATAGGGCACGCTTCCTACATGTAGTCTCCATGTAGGACATGGAACTGGATCCCCCCAAGATTGCAACAATCCTAAGAATGATGTGACCCATTTGTAGAAGGCTTGTCCAAGGGCACATAGTATACCACCGTCGGTTCATTTGAATGTATGAGGACATCGTGAATCCCTTGTCAACACTCATGAGCATAAACACCCCATTCTAGTGGATAGACAATGAGAAGAAATCCTTTTTAGATCTGAAGTCACGATTGGTATGGATGCTCATCCTCATAATGCCCAACTAGAATTGCCATTTTGTATCCATGTGGACACCATTTTGAAGGTACTTGACACGATTCTAACATAACTAGGGGATGGAGAAAAGAGAGATCACCAGATACACTATGTTAGTCACTTGTTATGCAGAGTTTAATAGAATTATAGCACCATAGAGACGGAAACCCTATCCGTTGTCTCCACATTAAAAAATTTCGGACATTACCTACTCACTGTCAAGTTTGTAGTCACCATCGATTACAAGGCCTTAAAATACCTCATCAACATCATGTCTTGGTTGATCATAGGTCACGCATAGTTCCCCAAATAGAACCCACGTGCAAAATCTCTAACAATTTTCCAGGTGTCTCACTATTTATAGTTAACAATACTTCCCAATGTTATCGAGAAGTGCACCTTTCATTAAGAGTTAATACCATCACTATTTATAGTTAACAATACTTCCCAATGTTATCGAGAAGTGCACCTTTCATTAAGAGTTAATACCATCTGAGAAATGATGATTATTCATCAAGTGAAGAAGGTTTAAACAAATTGTTGGGGTTCTTTACAAGCAAGGCCAAGATGAAACGTTTTGTTGGTTCCTAGTCTCCCTAATCACATGGGCAGTACTTCAAGAAGTCTTAGGGTTTCAATCACCCTCTTGGACATATCATGGATCAAAGGATGCTTGATTTCAGCCTTTTGTGGCCTATGCTTTTTAAGGAGGCTAAGCAATGGGTCAAACAATGTGATTCATGCCAGAGGTGTGGGCCTCACCCCTGTTAGAGGCCTCTTACCATTTTTGGAGGATGGCACTTATTGAATATTGGGGCATCAATTTTGTCGCACCCATTTACCAAATGGCATGGCCAAGAGAGTAAACGTATTTGTTAGTCGCCACCTATTACTTGATCCAATAGGGAGAGAGGTACAAGCCACCCAAGACTGTTCCACATCCATAGTAGTCCGATTCCTATTTGAATACATATTTGAGCAACTTTGGTTGTCCCATAGAAATTACTTTTGATTAAGGCACACATTTTGTTAATTCTATTGTGCATGAACTTTTCACTAAGCATAAGATCATTCACAAGAAATATCGTGCGTATTATCCATGTGTGAATGGCCAGGTTGAAAGCACAAGCAAGATAGGGATCCGACTATTATGCGAGCAATGTTTTTTAAGTCTAAGGACATGGGGATCCACTTATTCACGCACTATTTGGGTCTACAAAACGACTTACAAGGCAACCAAAAGCCACTCACCTTTCCACCTACTATATGGGCTTACACAACTGACTCTACTAGATTTCATGAAATTCCAAAGAAAATGAAATTTAATAAAATAAACCTTCCTTGGCCTGATGCAAAGGCTTAGATAATTCATTCAAATTTTTTCTTCCCAATACATTTCCGTTATTCATAATAACTAGTTAAATAATAACTTTTGGTGAAGACGATGAATGCCAAATCCTTCGAACAATTATCCACTTTTTATTCTTAACAAATCGGGTAATCTCAATAAATCACATAAAAACAAAAAGCAAACATAGGTATACAAAATTAATTACATTATTTTACATGCAAATTCTTTTTGTTTTTATTTCCTTTAATTTTTCCTACTGCTTTATCTACCCCTAACTAAACTCTCCTTACTCTAATTTTATATCATTCTATCCCTTACCTAGCTCATTGTTTTACTTCATTCATTTCCTACTTCTTTCAATCATTACCCCATCTATGAATGTTACTCTCTACCATACTAACCTAACTAGCTATCTACCTTTCTCTAAAGCCTTCTTTCTTACTCCATACTTGCTTTTCTTCATCTCTCTCCCTCTCCCTCTCTCTCCCTCTCTCTACTATGTCCTTCATCCATACATGGTAGAATATGTCATGAGGCCTTTGTGTATGCCTATCCACATAAATGTGTAGCCAAGCATGAACCAATGTGTGCCACATTTGAGCTTTCCACCTCGCAAAGTTAGTTTCATCAAATCAAGAAAACAGCATGCTTGCAAACCAAGAGACTAGCAATATAACAATAGACTAAAAAAAAAACTCTATTATCAATAAGATATAAAAAAATATAATATATAAACTTGTACTTATCCAAATATATACAATGACAAAAACACAAGCCCAAACATAATAACTATATATGACAATACAATGGCAATGCACCTTCCACTCCAGAATGAACATGGGAAGATGGTCCAACCTATCCTGAATAAAATGTGACCAAATCCAAGTGAGTGGCAATAAGTGATGATGCGAGGATACCACCAGGCATCAAGGATCTCTTAAAACGCTTATCTAACATAGGCAATGGTAATCTTAGCTATAATCTCCCCTGAAAATTGGACTATGAACTAAAAAGCCATGTGGGCATCACGGTCCAAGAATGACAAGAATCACATTGACGAAAAGTAATCCAATCAATGATCATATGCTAATGTAATAAACAATCAAGATGACAAATGGGTGTGCAAATAAGGCTCAAACATAGATCACAGACCTCAAAAGAACACAAGAAAATGAAAGTACCAATTGAGATCCGAAATTTCTCTCACAGAGTTATGTGCAATTGGAAAATAACTCCGTGTCCAAGTGGCATAAAATAAAATATTACCACGATTCCGTTGTACATGCACTAAGAAAACCAGGATCTCAAATCGAAAATGAAATGGCATAAACTCAAATCAGTACCACAATTCCACCATACTTCAAGACCAAGCATAACAGTCCCAAGCCGCTTATCCAGGTCGTTAGGCCTTTTGCTTCTTGAGGCGGGGGTGAGGGTTCAACCCCCACCGGCAACATGTATGGGACATGTCTATCATGGAAAGTTGTATCTTGTGGCTGATGTGCCACCGTTTGTCCTGCCCTGCAATAGTTGTGACTGCAGTCTAACCCAACTATGTAAACCACTGTTCTTGTGGGATAGGGGGGTCCCATGTGTACTATGCCCTTCCTTGTACAGTTGCAATTTCAAAGTTAAAGCAGGGAGGAGTAGACCTTGGCCGAACCTCCACTTAAAAAAAAAAGACCAAGCATAGCCCACCCTATTCTTATATCGAGGAGCATCCATCATAGATCACTCATATTCAACACCGTCAAGCGCTAAACCAAGAGCTCACAACCAAGAAAACTATCTACAAGAAGTTCGAAGTCAAAATGAATCTCCTCAAGCATTCATGGTTTTTATGGTGAAAGTATGCTACTTTGTATTTATATATCTAAGCACTTGTAAACTATGAATCTCAAATTTTTTTATTTATCTAATGAAGAACTCATTTTTTTCTATAGAAAGACACTAAAGACACATCAATCAGAGTACTATAGCTCAAGATACAAGCAAAACATATATCTCGTCTCATCTTCATCGTGAATCATAGAATAATTAATCTATGTATGGCAATTTTTATGACATAGATCTTTAAATTTACATTATTTTCTGCTACATAGTTTTGGATTCTATTCTGAGGTACATACCACAATTCGAATCACTTCAATTCAAGCTCTCAATTTATTCCCAAAACACTGAGAAGTTATCAAAGTAATTATAGACCTAACTGATAGAGCACTTTGCGATTTTTGAGTTTTACAAAGTCAAACTCCAAAGAAACTTCTATGTTCTTCTATGAAATTATAACTTTTTTCATGTATGCATAGAAAATTGAAAAGCCTCAATCCAAGTTTTCTAGCTCGCATTATAACCAAAATACTAAAGTCCTATCAACAAGATGCGAAAAAGAAAATTTACCTTCTTTGTCGTAATGATCCATTGAATCTCACTGCACCTTAACCTTCAACATGCTTCGATACCAATGAAGTCATTTGGTGGGTTGAACAAGAGGAACAAGGAGGAGATGGAGGGATAGAGAGAAGAAGAGATACACAAACTTGTGTGGGAGCCTCAAAACTCACAAAATGACAATTTGAGGTAATGTTCTATAATAGAAATATGTACATCAAGGAAGGTTTAGGGTTAAATGATCCTTTCATCCCCAACACATCTAGTTTCTATGTCTTCAAAGGACGTAAGATCATTCTCATCATAAAGGAAAGAGACAACCATCGCATAACAATTAGATACAGAGGAAGCAAAATTAAAGCCTCAAGAAGTTACCCATCTCAAGTACTATTCAGCCTAGAGCTCTCACTTAGTTAGCCAGCTATTCCCACTACACTACTCATGTGGTGACTCTAGAGAGAGAACCAAGGTTGACATTACCTTGAGCATGATCCAGGTGGTCAAGGCTTTCTATTTGGCTTTTGCGGCTTGTTTGAAGTAGTCATTTGGATGATTCATTGAGCCCTTTTGGAGTATTAGCATGCATAGTTCTCTTTTTATAGGTTCAAAAGCCTCAAGAAATGCTTTATTTGAGTTCTTTGACAAAGAGTGTTTTGTTATGGAGCTTTTTTTAATGATACTAGTGATTTTATTGGTTTGTTAGATAGGTCTTAGTAAAGATGCAAGCATCCATGACTTTTCAATAGGTCATCAATGCTTGTAAGATTAGTTTGCAAGAATGCATTGAGCCTTGTTTAAGGCTAATTTTAGAGAGACTTTAAATTTTTTTATCTCATCCACTATTGCGTATTGCTCAAATATACCATTTGAGCACTCTCACTATGTACATCTTTGTGGAAACTGCCAATCTATGCTAATGAAGGTATAGCACAATTATTATGGTTTGCATAGCCTTGATGTATTAAATAGGATCATGGTGAGGTTTTTATGAACTAGGAGACATCAAAAGGTTGGGATCTCTTTAACTATGTAGATGGAAGTCATACCCTAGCATCATCATAGGAGGTGTATGCTGGTTTATTGAAAGATGCTCAATAAGCCTAGTCAACCTCTTTTTTGGTCACTTGGTATATGCCTTGATCGGGCTATTGATCTGTATGACATGATCATTTAGTTTTATAGTTGTTTGATGTGTCCTTTGATAGTGTTTTGATGTTGAGTTTCCATTTCTCAAAGGAAAAAATGCCAAAATTTTTATAGATTTCATTGTGAGCCATACATAGGATGATTATGTTCCTGCACATGATTCCTTCTACAAGGATATGATTTTGCAAATTATTAGTTTGATAGTTTTCCATGGATCATTTTTCTCATCTCCTCATTATTTTGGGAAAACTCTCCCAAAAGTTTCCCAAAAACTTGACACTTATTCGCATTTTCGAAGTGTTAGCAATGGTTTTTCCTATCTAGTGTGATGATTAATGTGGTTAGTTATTTGTCATCATGGCATTAGAGGCTTCACAAACATGAGGTGGATCGAGTTGTACTGCAAGTGTCCAAGAAGAGTTATGACCTACAAGGAAAAGGCCATTTTTAGATGTGTACATTTCATGGGACTTTCTCTCTTTGTAAGAACCAAATTCATGATTTCTTTATAGAGAGAAGAGAGTGGAAGTTGATTGGTTGTCATAAAAAGAAACCTTTTGATATGGATAATGATGATTGGGAACTGTCATATGTTTAGAGGTATGAATCTCTTCTTATGAGAATAACAACACCTAAATGTCAACACCTAAATGGGTGATATGCATGGAGAAAGGGGGAGATTTGGAAGAGTTAATCACGTGGTTGGGATGAAGGAATTAGGGCATCTCTTAGTCACTCGTCATCTTGCATCTCTGTGCACAACTTTAGAAAAAAATAGAAGGATTCATCGAGTAAATTCAACATTAGTACGTGAGCCAGGTTATAGTTGGGAGCATGAAGTAGAGATAACACATGTGCACAAAGAAAATAGGAAGCCAGCAGGTTCAGATCATGTGCCCACATGCACAAAGAGAACAAGAAACCACCCAAAGGTGCCCCAAATGGAGACTCTCCCTATCGTCTCCTCCTTCTCTCTTGGATGAAAGTGAAGGTCATGAGCTCTTGTTTATTTACCAAAGAAAGGTGCCCTTAAACCTTCTATGTGGGATAATGGGCCATGCATGGGAGTAGTTTGGGGAAGAAGAAAATCAAGGAAGAAATCCATGGAAGCTTGAGGAGAGATTTGATTTCTCTAAATTTTCAAGAGCGTTTTTAGGGTATCTTCTTCAAAAAAGGGACAATTGATTATGCAAATATGTTGTTGGACATACCTTCATGATCCATCAATAAAATTTTGTGCATGAACTATTTTATGGGATTTTGAAAGCTCTAGAGTTGCGCCTTTATTAAGATTGACCTCTACAGCTTCCACTCCAACCCACAACTAGGCCCCCAACTTCAACAAGGCATTTCTCTCCACTCAAATATCAGATCACATTGATTTTTCTAGAGCATAAAACTTGACTTAGAATGTTTTGAGGACACCATGAAAAGATTTGGACAACACATTAAAGATTCTCTAAAATTTCTCTACAAATTTCAAGTACAATTTATGAAACCTCGTTTAGGACAAAAGCAAGTCCAAATTCACGTTTTCCACTTGTAAATACATTGTGAAGAAAATATATACATTGTGAAGAAAAGTTCTAGGTGTTGATCTATGAATAGAAAGACTTGGAAAGGACTAGAAATTATTCAAATTTTCTTACAAGATGCTTGGTTTTTGCAATTTTGAAGGATCGATGGTGTTTTTGATGCTTTCCTAAGCTTCTACAAGTCAATAGGATATTTCCAAATCATTTTTACAGCTAATAAAGATGAAAATAAAAGGCTCAAAGTTTGGAATATCAATTCGAACTTGCATGCAAAGCTTTGGAGATCATTAGGGAAGCATTATTGAGTCATTTCTTTCATTTCGAGTAGTTTATTTGCTTCTTTTCATTTCAGTTTCAGTAATTATTTTTCAAAATGGAAAATCAAGCTAAGGAAACTATTGACAAACCATTAGCGAATCCTCAACACTTAAGTCAACAAAATAATCTAGAAAAATTAGAAACAAATGCAATGAGTAGAAATGCAAGATGTTAAAAAAGAGGTTGATTTTTATGGTGAGTTTATTACTTATACTCAACATCATGACCATCTTTATAGTGTTGATATATTTAGGTGGTGATGTGTGTGAACACACTTTTTTCCCTCTTTAGGAGGTTTTTTTCCCTGGCTTGTATATATGCCTATAACGATAAAGGGCTACTTATCTTTGTACATTCTAGTGGTAATACATTGAGTACAAAGCAGGTCAGCGCTTCATCTAGGCATCATCAACACCTCTCTGATCACAATCTGAGAATCGCATGAAATTTGGTGAGCTTACTCAGGGTGATTAGGAGATCATTTCGGCCTCCGAATGCACTATCAGAGTGCTTCTGTAGGCTATTTTGTCTTTTTGTACCAAAGATATATACCCGTCTCTGTTTGCCAGTATAAGTGTCGTAAAGTGTGCTACAAGTCTAGCAAAACTGAATAGGGTAATTTTGTTCAACTTTTTGAGATACCATCATTTTTTGCATCAGGGTATTTTATTCAGTGGCCAAGGCTAAAAGCAATGATGTATTCCATACATTGGCTATTGAGGATAAGTTGAACGGTACCAGTCACCCATTATCAGCTTATATGATGCGTCATGCATTGGTCATAAAAGCACTGTGGAACATTGTTCAAGGTGTTAAAAACATTGGATTACACCTGCAACTGTAGTTATTGAAGCTGATGTAGATGGCAACAAAGATGGTGATATTACGTAGATTCCTGTTCATGTTGCGGTTTTTGCTGCACCTATTGCAAAGAAAATTCATTGGGATGGCAGAGATGCTTAGGCACATGCATTGATAGCATTGTGTATCAAACGTGCCATTATTCTTCACATTCACTCTTGCAGAACATCTAAAGATGCTTGGAATCCACTTAGCACTTTATATTCGGCAAGGAATGAGGCTCGTGTTGCTTACCTATGAAAGCAATTGGAGAGTGATCACATGAATGAAGGTGATTCCATGGATAGTATTCTGACAAAGATCAAAGATTTGAAGGAACAATTGATTTTTGGTGATGAGGTCCTTCCTGACAGTTCACTTGTGCAGACTCTTCTAAATGATCTTCCTGAATCATACCAGAGTTTTGCTTCTACTCTTTGTTTGATGATCAAAAGGCAATCCAAATGCCTTAACATCTGAAGAGTTAGTTTTTGTTCTCTTGCAGGAAGATCAGTCTAGGTAGAATAGGTCTCTTATGCATGTTGTAGATCGTGCTTTCTTGGCTAGTTAGACAGCCTAAAGGTAAATGGAGCTCTTCTACCAGTAAGCAAAAAGCTGCCAATTTTTCACAATCAAAGAAGGACGATAGACATGACAAGAAAATAGAAAAGCAAAAATTGTTCTGCAAGTACTGTAAAGCAACTGAGCATGTCATGAAGAATTGTCCAAAACTGGCTGCAAAAGAGGCAAAGGAAAAAGAGGCTAGAATGGTTGTTGTAGAGGCCTCTACGCCAAAAATAGAGTCTGCTAATCTAGTGCAGAATGAAGAATGGGTGTTTACTACCATTTGCAGTTTTGAATCATCTTCTCTTGAAGAGTGTATGTTTGTAGTAGACTCTATTGATATATTTAAGTAGTGATGTGTGTGAACACTCTACGACCACCCGAGCACTTTTTTCCCTCTTTAGGAGGTTTTTTCCCCCGACTTGTATATATGCCTATTGCCCTAATGGGATACTTATCTTTGTACATTCTAGTGGTAATACATTCAGTATTGTGTGTTGTGCTCCAAGTTTCTTCTTCTTCATTGTTCTATTCGTGTGCTTCCATAGACATCTAACTCCAACAATTGGTATCAGAGCAGGTCGCCGCTTCATCGAGGGTGTCCTTGAAACCTCTCCGATTGTAGTCTTAGAATCGCACGAATTTTGCTAAGCATACTCAGGGCACCAAAATCGCAATTTGAGCTTGTTTTGGCCTCCAAACACACTATCATAGTGCTTCTGCAAGCTATTTCATATTTTTGTGCCAAAGGTATATACAAGTTTTGGTTCACCAATATAAGCGTCTCAAAGTCTGCTATAGGTCTAACAAAATTTGTCTAGATAGTCTTGTTCAACTTTTTGAGATACAGTCAATTTTTTGCATCAAGGTATTTTAGTCACCGGCCATGGTTGAAAGTAGTGATGTATTCTGTATGTTGCCTATTGAGGATAAGTTGGATGGTACCTACCCGTTATGGGCTTATATGATGCGACATGTATTGGTTGCAAAAGGATTATGGAACATTGTGCAAGGTGTTGAAAAACATCATAGCACACCTACAACTCTTACAACTGCACGTACTAAAGGTGATGCAGAAGGTGTCAAAGATGATGATATTTTGCATATTCCTTTTTGTGTTGCGGTTTCTGCTGCACCTACTGCAAAGCAAATTTGTTGGGATGGCAGAGATGCCTAGGCACATGCATTGATAGCTTTTTCTATGAAACGTGCCAATATTCCTCACATTCGCTCTTGCAAAACAGCTAAGGATGCTTGGGATACACTTACCACATTGTACCAAGCTAGGAATGAGGCTCGTGTTACTTATCTCCAAAAAAAGGTGGGAGTGAGCACATGAATGAAGGTGATTCTATGGATAGTTTTCTAACAAAGATCAAATACTTGAAGGAACAATTGATTTCTGCTGAAGAAATTATACTAGATAGCTCACTTGTGCAGACCATTTTGAATGGTCTTCTTGATTCATATAAGAGTTTTGCTTCTACTCTTTGGTTGATGATGAAAGGCAGTCCAAATGCCTTGTCATTTGAGGAGTTCGTCTTTGTTTTATTAGAGGAAGATCAGTCAAAGCAGAACAGGTCCATTATGCATGTTGCAGATCAAGCTTTCCTAGCTAGTCAAAACGACAAAGGAAAATGGAGCTCTTCAACTAGCAAGCAGAAATTTGCAAATGCTACACATTCGAAGAAGGAAGACGAAGATGACAAGAAATCAGAAAAGTAGAAGTTTTTTTGCAATTACTGTAAAGGAAATGATCATATCACAAAGAACTCTCCTAAACTGGTTGTAAAAGAGGCAAAGAAAAAAGAGGTTGGAAAGGTTGTTGCAGAGGCTTCTACTCCAAAAACAGAGTCTACTAACCTTGTGTACGATGAAGAGTGGGCGTTTACTACTGTTTGCAGTTTTGACCCATCTTCTCATGGGCACTGCATGTCTACAGTAGACTTAGATGTTTGGTACTTTGATAGTAGGGCTACCAAATATATAACCTCGTAGCACAATTTCTTCTCTTCGCTCGAGCCTGCCCCTACAAGGAATATTCTTACATGTGCCAAAAACTTCTCTTATCCTGTTATGGGAGTTGGTAAGATCATTCTGACTACTACTGATGTTAGTTCTTTCACCTTGTCAGATGCTTTATTTGTGCTAGGGATCAAGAAGAATCTGTTATCCGTTTCTGCATTAGCCAAGATTGGATTGGTTGTAAAATTTGTTGATGATAGATGTACAGTTCATGATCTGTCAAATGGCCATGTTATTATTGCTTCTGGCATTTTATGTTGTGGGATATATAATCTCATAGACTATGAAACATCTGTGAATTATTTGGCATGTGCAGTACATGATTCTTAGGCTATGTCACATGCAAAGCTTTGGCATGCACGCTTTGGTCATCTAAGCTTTGCTAGTTTGCTATGCCTACATTAGAAATCTGAAAAGGTGTCCTCTTTGCCCAAACTTGAGGCACTTGATACACATGTATGTGAAGGCTATATTTTGGGCAAAATGCACCGTTCCTCATTTCCAAAAGATGGTTCAGTTCGGGCTACTCCTAAATTGCAGCTTGTTCATAGTGATGTCTATGGTCCTATGCAGACACCCTCTTTTGGAAATTATCTCTACTTCGTGACTTTCATTGATGATTTCTCTATGCATGCATGGGTATATCCATTAAAAGCAGAGTCCAAAGTGTTTATGTGCTTCAAACAATTTTTGGTTATGGTTGAAAATCTGTCAGCATGTAAAATGGGCAACCTCCATTCTGATCGAGGAGGGGAATATATGTCTTCTGACTTTAATGCATTTCTAGTGAATGTGGGATAAAACACTAGTGTACAGTGCCATATACACCTCAACAAAATGGAGTTGCTAAATGCAAGAATAAGTCACTCATGGAGATGGCGAGGTGTATGGTCAAGAGCCAGACTTTACCACATAGTTTCTGGCTTGAGGGTGTTATGTGTGCAGCATATGTACTTAACAAGTGCCCCACTAAAGCGTTGTAGTCTATCACTCCATATGAGGCTTGGCATGATCGGAAGCCATCTATTGCTCATCTCCATGTTTTTGGTTGTTTGGCATATGCATTAGTGCATGAACATCATCACAAAAAATCAGATGATAAAGCAGTAAAATGTATTTGTGTTGCGCACAGTTTTGAAAGTAAAGGGTATGGTCTATATCATCCACCGAGTAAACACATTCTGGTTAGCCGTGATGTTTTTTTTGTGGAAGATGTTATTCAGCCATTACTTTCATGTACTAAAGAGACATCTGTTAGCTCCAAAGACATGTATGATACTTTGCTGCCTCTTTTTATAGGTGGACACTCTAGTGTTGGTCCTAATGAGACAACTTCTCAACCTTTATGGGTTTCATGTGATGATGTAGATCATTCGATTTCTGATGTAGATTTACATGATGCACTTGATGAGAGAGTTGATATTGAGCAGGCAAAAACTATGAAATGGCTGGTGCAGACTTTGCGGGATAACAAATTAGATGCACCTCTGTCATATCGTACTCGATCAGGCTCTCATAGTGCCTTTTTTGCATCAGATTGCTATGCTATGGTTGCATCAAGTCTTTGAGATGAGACTGAGCCTGTTTTGTTTGATAAAGCCCAAAATTCTAAACATTGGATGGCTACAATGCAATCTAAATATGATGCTATTATGAAAAATGGTACCTCTTCTTTATATGAATTGCCTCTTAGCAAGAAGGCCATTGGCACTAAGTGGGTATACAAGCTGAAGAGTAAACTTGATGGAAAAGTTGATAGGTATAAGGCTAGGCTTGTTGCAAAGGGTTATGCGTAGGAAAGAGGCATTGATTTTGATGAGACCTTTGCACCTACATGTCCTTTGACTATTGTTCGGAGCATCTGTGCACTTGCAGCCCATTATGGTTGGAATGTACATCAGTTGGACATTAAAACAACATTTTTGAATGGTGACTTGCATGAAGAAGTGTATGTTTTCCAGCCTCGTGGCTTTGTGTAGAAAGGGCATGAAAACCAGGTATGTAGGTTAAATAAGGCATTATATGGTTTAAAGCAAGCACCACTTGCTTGGTATGAGAAGATACATGCCTATCTGATTGCACATGGATTTGAGAAGAGTCCAACTGAAAGCACCTTATATGTTAAGTGTGCTAATGATGTGCTTCTGATCATTGTTGCCTATGTTGATGACATGTTGCTCACTGGTCGTATTGAGAAGCATATTGCTAATTTTATGGCTGATTTGCATGCCTCATTTGAGATGTTTGATTTGGGGCATTTGAAACATTATTTGGGCATTCAGTTTATGCACATTGATGGTGGAATGACTTTGTGTCAAAGGAAAAATATTGACACATTATTGCATCATTTTGGCCTCAAAGATTGTAAAGTTATTGCCACTCCTATGGAGACAGGTTTATGATTGAGTCTTCATGATGCTAGAGATGCATTTGATGTTGTTCTCTATCAATAGGTTGTTGGATGCCTGATTTATTTATGCATTACTCGACCAGATATTCAGTTTGTTGTCTCACTAATAAGCAGGTTTACGCATTACCCAGGTGTCAAGCATTAGCAAGCGGTTAAGCGCATCTTTCGCTACTTGAGTGGTACCTGGCTGCTTGGGTTGTTTTATCCCAAGGGGGGATCACTACCACCAGATTTGCATGCTTTTTCTGATTGTGATTGGGCTGGTCGCTATGACACTCGTGTGTCCACTAGTGGTTTTTGCTTCATGCGTGGTAGCTTATGCATGTCTTGCTTAGCCTACTGTGGCCACTTCTAGTTGTGAGGCTAAGTTTAGGGCAGCTTTCACAGCCACTATTGAGTATGTATGGCTCAGACGCCTTATGGCTAATTTGGTGTTGGTCAGTCTTCTGCCACCACCATCTTCACTGACAGTCAGAGCACATTGGCAGTTGTGAGGAATCTTGCGTTCCATGCTCACACTAAGCACATTGAGGTGCATTATCATTATGTTAGGGAGAGATTCTCTGCTAGGGAGATCAGCTTGGCATATGTGCCCATGCAAGAGAACATTGCAGACTTTTTCACGAAGGCTCTGCCTAGGGAGAAGTTTGAAGCTTTCCACAAAGCTTTGGGCTTAATTTCTTTTGTGGAGTGATTTCCACACAGCTTGCCACTTCCTTATACATGAGTTCCAACTACTTGTTTACCGCATGACTCCCACGGGGGATTTGTTGATATATTTAGGTAGTCATGTGTGTGAACACTTTAGGACCACCGAGGCACTTTCTTCCATCTTTAGGAGGTTTTCCCCCCAGCTTGTATATACGCCTATTGCCCTAATGGGCTACTTATCTTTGTACATTCTAGTTGTAGTACATTTGGTATTGTGTGTTGTGCTCCAAGCTTCTTCTTCTTCCTTGTGTTCTTCGCATGCTTCCGCAGACGTCTAACTCCAACAGTCTCCGATGTTTGATACTTTGGTAGCAGGACAACCAAACATATTACCTCGGAGCACAATTTCTTCTCTTCACTTGAGGTTGACCCTATAAGGAATACTATCACATGCACCAACAACTCCTCTTATCCTTTTATGGGAGTTAGTAAGATCATTCTGAATATTGTTGATGGTAGTTCTTTTACATTTTCGAATGTTTTTTTTGTGTCAGGGATCAAGAAGAAGCCGTTATCAGTTTTATCTTTAGCCAAGATTGTTTTGGTTGTGAATTTTTTTGATGATAGATGTAGAGTTCATGATCTGGAAAATGGCAACGTGATTATTGCTTCTGGCATTTTATGTCATGGGCTGTATAAGCCGATAGAATATGAGAAATATGTGAATGATTCAAGATGTGCGATACATGATTCTCAGGCTATGTCAGATTCATAGATTTGGCATGTATGCTTTGGTCATCTAAATTTTGCTAGCTTGCTATGCCTATAGAAATCTAAAATGGTGTCCTCTTTGCCCAAACTTGAGGCACCCAGTAAACATGTATGTGAAGGTTGTATTTTGGGCAATATACAACGTTCCTCATTTCAAAAGATGGTTCAATTCGAGCTACTTAGAAATTGCAGCTTGCTCATAGTGATGCTTGTGGTCCTATGTAGACACCAGCTTTTGGAAAACATCTTTACTTCGTGAATTTCATTGATGATTTGTCCAAGCATGCATGGGCATATCCATTGATAGCTAAGTACAAAGTGTTTATGTGCTTTGGATAGTTATTGGTTTTGGCTAAAAGTCTATCAGCATGTAAAATAGGCACCCTCTGTTCTGATCGAGAAAGGGAATATATGTCTTATGACTTTAATGCATTTATGGATGAATGTGGGATAAAACACAAGTGTACAATGCCATATTCACCTCAATAGAAAGGAGTTGATGAATGGAAGAATAGGCAACTCATGGAGATGGCGAGATGTATGGTCAAGAGTCAGGCTTTACCACATAGTTTCTCGCTTGAGGCTGTTATGTGTGCAACATATGTACTTAATAGGCGTCCCACTAAATCATTGCAATCTATCACTCTATATGAAGCTTGACATGTTCGCAAGCCATCTATTACTCATCTAAATGTTTTTGGTTGTTTGGCATATGCATTAGTGTCTGAACAATATTGTAGAAAACTGGATGATAAAGTAGTGAAATGTAATTTTGTTTGGTACAGTTCTTAAGGAAAAGGCTATCATCTATATCATCCATAGACTAAATGCATTTTGGTTAGCTTTGATGTTATTTTTGTGGAAGATGCTATTCAACCATTACTTTCATGTACTAAGGAGACGTGTTAGCTCCAAAGACATGTATGATACTTTACTGCCTCTTTTTACAGGTGGATAGTCTAGTACTGGTCCTAATGAGGTGACTTCTTAGCCTTTATAGGTTTCATGTGATGATGCATATCATTCCATTTTTTATGCAGATTTACATGATGCACTTGTTGATGAGAGAGGTGATATTGAGGAGGCAAAAACTATGCCAAAACGGCTAGTGGAGACTTTGTGTGACAAAAAATTAGATGCACCTCTATCATATCATACTTGTTCAAGCTCTCATAGTGCCTCTTTTGCATTAGATTGCTATCTCATGGCTATGCCTAGTCTCTGTGATGAGAAGAATGAGCCTGTTTCATTTGATGAAGCACGAAATTCAAAAAATTGGATGGCTTGAATGCAATCTCAATATGATGTTGTAATGAAGAATGGTACCTAGTCTTTATGTGACTTTCCTCCTAGCGAGAAGGCCGTTGGCACTAAGTGGGTATACAATTTGAAGCGGAAGCTTGATGGAATAGTTGAAAGGTATAAGGTTAGGCTTGTTGCAAAGGGTTATGCACAAGAAAGAGGCATTGATTTTGATGAGACCTTTGCTCCTACTTGCCGAATGATTACTGTTCATAGCATCTGTGCACTTGCACATCGTCATGGTTGGGATGTACATCAGTTGGACATTAAAACTACATTTTTGAATGGTGACTTGCATGAAGAAGTGTATATTTTTCAGCCCCATGGCTTTGTGCAAAAAGGGCACGAAAAGCAAGTGTGCAGGTTAAAGAAGGCATTATATGGTTTAAAGCAAGCACCACGTGCTTTGTATGAAAAGATACATGCCTATCTCATTGCACATGGTTTTGAGAAGAGTTGAATTGAGAGCACATTATATGTTAAGAATGCTAATGATGTGCTTTTGACCATTGTTGTGTTTGTTGATGACATGTTTCTCACTAGACCTCATGAGAAGCATATTGTTGATTTTAAGGCTGATCTGCATGCTTTATTTGAGATGTCTGATTTGGGGCATTTACATCATTATTTGGAGATTCAGTTTATGCATTGATTTATGCAAGTTGATGGCCGAATAGCTTTGTGCCAAATGAAATTTATTGACACATGATTGCAGTGTTTTGGCCTTGAAGATTGCAAACCTATTGCCACTCCTATGGAGAAAAGTTTATGACTGAGTCTTCATGATGCAAGAGATGCATTTAATGTTCTCTATCAGTAGGCTATTGGATGCTTGATTTACTTATGCATTACTCAACCAGATTTTCAGTTTATTGTCTCACACATGAGTAGGTTTATGCATTGCCCAGGTGTCAAGCATTGGCAAGCAGTTAAGCACATCTTTCGCTACTTAAGTGGTACCTAGCTACTTGGATTGTTTTATCCCAAGGGGGGATCACTACTTCCAGATTTGCATTTTTTTTTATAGTGACTTGGCTGGTTGGTATGACACTTGTGTCTCGACTAGTGGCTTTTGCTTCATGCTTGGTAGCTCATGTATATCTTGGTTGAGTAAGAAGTAGCCTACTGTAGCCACTTCGAGTTGTGAGGTTGAGTATAGGGTAGCTTTCACAGTGAGTGTTGAGTGTGTGTGGCTCAGATGCCTTATGGATGATTTGGGTGTTGGTCAATCTTCTACTACCACCATCTTCACTGACAGTCAGAGTGCATTGGCAATGGCGAGGAACCCTGTGTTCCATGCTCCCACTAAGCACATTGAGGTGTATTATCATTATGTCAGGAAGAGGTTCTCTGTTGGAGAGATCAGCTTGGCATATATGTCCATGCAGAAGACCATTGTAGACCTTTTCATGAAGGTTGAGACTAGAGAGAAGTTTGAAGCTTTCCGCAAAGCTTTGGGCTTACTTCCTTTTCTGGATTGATTCCACATAGATTGACACTTCCTTATACATGAGTGCGAGCTCCTTGTTCACCCCATGACTCCCAAGGGGATTTGTTGATATATTTAGGTAGTGATATGTGTGAACACACTAGGACCACCGAGGCGATTTTTTCCCTCTTTAGGAGGTTTCCCCTCGGCTTGTATAAATGCATATAACCCTAAGGGGTTACTTATATTTTTACATTCTAGTGGTAATACATTCAGTATTGTCTGTTGTGATCCAAGCTTCTTCTTCTTCCTTGTGCTACTCACGTGCTTTCGCAGACATCTAACTCCAACAGATAGGACAACCAAATTAGTATCCATGTTAGGGATTATGATCTCAGCTTTTGATCAATTAAAATCTTAACCAATCACTCTTGAGAAACATATTAACTCTTGGTTACAAATAGAGAGCATGATAAAGAAGCTTCTCATGAAACTCTTCGTATGGTTAGGAGTGAACCTACATCTCTTTACAATTTAAATGAAACGAAACCTAGGGATATAACTTTGATTAAAGAGTTAAAGATACCCACATTTATGGGGGATGTTAGAGACACGAACAAGGACGTAACGTAACAAATGTCCAACAATGGTCCAAAACCGTTGGAAAATAGTTATAGTATATATTCTTTATATACCTCCTTCAAGAAAGAGCACGTGGCAGCATGGATATGAAAAAATCCTCTTAAAAGGGCCATCCTGGGTTCGATCCCTAGTACGCGTAGCGACGTGGAGTAAGTTTTGCTAAAAGCAAAAGAAAATTTTACATCTTCATGCCAATTTCAGATCGCTAAAATCTAGTGACGACCTCAACCAGTTCTAGCACAGCAACCCCCTGCTCCAGCCAATGTGATTCCTGTAAAGTATGCAGCTGTAGAAGAAAATTTGAATAGGGCTATAGTCCCAGTAACTCCATTACTTTTGGAAAGTGACCCCAGTGACCATAGCTTTGATTCTACACATATTGATAGCCCCCAAGCTTACTACATGGAGTCTCCTAAACATGGTGAGTCCTACTATAGTGAAGAACTGAGTGAACCTAGTTGGGAGTCAGAGTATGCAAATATCATGTACGAAAATCCAAACCCTAGACCTCAACCTAGGCAAGTAAGACTCCCATTCCCTAGAGGACTATGCTACAGATGTCAGGGAGATCACCTCATTCCTAAATGCCCCATGCATGCACCTCCACAACCCCAGTCAGTAACAATCCAAGACTTTTGTCAAGATTGCAAAAAAGAGCATCTCTTACAAGACTGCCCAAAGAACCCTAACAACATGCCAAAAATTACTCCTATCAACGTTATTGGGCTAGTAGTAGACTCTACAGGGAGTGTAATTTCCACTACACCAGTACAGGTGGTCACTAGAGCTCAGGCATTGCAGCAGAATCAAGGTTTAGGCCAAGAAAAGAGTGACGAGGTTAGTGAAACTGAGATCATAGCCAAGAAACGGACGAGATCATGGAAAGATAGCTGAGAGAGAATGAAAAGACAATGGTCTAAGAAGATGAGCGAATTAGAAGCAAGCATAAGAGAAACAAAAGCCAAAATTATTGAGCTCACCTCTCAAACAAAATCTCACATACCACCACCACCTTCATCCCTATCACCATCTAATCCACCATCTTTCAACCCACCTCACACAATTCCACCACCCCCTAGAGTAGGATGAGTATTAGCTGACCCCACTCTAGAAGACATAGACATGATGCTTAAAGCATATCGGGACAGAATCCAAGAAGGACCAAACGTGACAAATCTGACAAGTGCTACCCTAGAGCAGATCTAGAGATAGAAAGAACCAAGTTTTGTGCTAAAGTGGTAGCATTGGCTCAGGCCATGTTTGAAGCCAGCCGCCTCTTCAACTACTCTTGCTCAGTTAAGACATAGTTGCACTTTGATGGACTATTGGAGAAGTTGGAGAGTATAATTGCAAGATCTGATAAGGAAGCCATATCCCAAGGAAGAGCCAAGGCAAGTCAAAGAAGAAGCATTCCTCCCCAGGAAGCTTATGTGCCTAATTCCACTAAACCAGACACCTCTTTTTCTATGAATAGGTATTCACCAGAGTTCCTACGAGAGATTCAAGAAGAGAAATTGGCAAAAGAGAGTGAAGTCCCTCCTCCCATTGAGCTTGTGGATGATGCTCGTGATCAATGCCCACAAGAAATTCCTTCTATTTATGGAGAGCAGGAGAGTACCCAATCTCATGAGAGATTAGACTTTGAGTCTAATTCTATACAGGAATTACCCCATTTCATGGGCCCATGGGAAGCTCAGTCTACTTATGTGAGAGCACCCAAGGTCATGGTAACAAACCAAGTCTCAGTCATACCTAGGAACATAGAGGTAGTGAAAAACACTAAAGTGCAGTGCAATCTCACTTTAGAGGAACTACTCAAGGTTAGGCTAGAGCTATGGAAACATGTAGCCAATCGAGTGCCAGAAGTAGCGAAACCTCATTCCCAGGTAGGATCCCATAGAACAGTGCCAAAAATACCCTTGGACAAGATAGGAGACATGAGTGAAGGAGAAGAGGGAAACACCTATCTTCCCATTACCCCTCAAGGATACACAACCAAGGCAATTTTGGACTCAGGCACAGGAGTTGCCATTGCTACCACTTCCCTATGGAAGCATTGGGGTAAGCCCGCACTCAGGCCAACGAGAATGAAATTGTAGATGGCCGATGGTCACATTGAGAGACCCTTAGAATTGCTGGAAGGAATAACTCTCACCACTTGTGGTGTAGAGTTTGAGCATACTTTTGCTATATGTGACTTTAGCAAAAATCATGCCTATGAGATGATTTTGGGAAGACCATTTATGCGGCAGTTGAAAGTGGTACAGGATTGGGGAACCAATTCCTTGTACCTGCAACACTTAGGTGTTACGACCAAAGTTAATCTCAAGGATTAATCTCACAGAGATGTACCCCCTATCCAATGGAATCCCATCCATAGAGCTAAAGATGATACCGAGTCAGTGCATTCCATAGGATCAAGATCCTCATGGATGCACAAAGACACTCACTTGTGGATGTGTAAAGTAGTAGTAGAAGAAGAGAAGAGAGAAAAATCCAGAGAGGTAGGTGCAAAAGAAACCCATAGATCAGTTCACGACCCAGCCTATGCATCTATAGTATTTCTTGACAAAGAATTTGAACCTCACAGCTGGGCAAAAATTTTAGCAACAATGGATGTAGCCATCAATGAACAAGAACGGACACCCCACTATGACAAGGATGGCTATGACATTTCAGTTTTCTCAATAGAGCCAATCATAAGAGATTCGATTTTAGAAGAATGCAAACCTAACCCTGATGCTTTTGAAGATGCAAGTGACTCCGAACTAGAGTCGATCATCATGGACCCACCTTTTGCATCAGATGAAGAATACTTGTATGAAGTAGAAGTTTGGCCTCAGAGACATGAAGAGCTCACAAGTGATGTGAGGTTAACCACCCAAGTGGCCACCAAGACTGAAGGCAGGAAGAGGAAGAAGAAAGAAGTCACACCAGAAGAAGAAGAATCCTTGTTTGAGGTCCCAAAAAACTTTAAAAACATATGAAATAGATGATAGGAGAGTCATGATAAGAATGCCTAAACGTGATGCACAAGCAGGAGAGGCCTATCATAACAAGGAAACGACCAAGAAAATAGTGTTAGCCATAGAAGAAGGAGAAGAGAGATGCACTTACATAGGGCATGACTTGACGAAAGAAGAAGAGCACGAGTTGATAACCTTGCTAAGAGAATACAGAGATGTATTCGCTTGGAGCTACAAGGACTTGAAAGGTGTAGACCCGAACATATGCTCACACACTATCCCCATGACCTTAGATGCCAAACCCTCTAAACAAAAGCCATACACATATAATGACAACTATGCTGCCAAGATTAAAGAAGAGATAGATCGCTTGGTTGAAGCTCGATTCATCTACAAAATTGAGCACACTGAGTGGGTGTCCCCCATTGTAGTGGTGCCCAAGAAGAATGGAAAGTTATGTGTGTGCATTAACTTGAAGAAGGTTAATGCAGCCACTATTTGAGATAACTATCTGCTTCCTATCAGTGAGCATCTATTAGAAAGACTAGCAGGCAAGGAAGTATACAGCTTCCTTGATGGATTCTATGGTTACAATAAGGTAGCCATTGCTCCAGAAGATCAGCATAAGACAGCTTTTGCCACAGAGTGGGGCATATTCGCCTTTCGAGAAATGCCCTTTGCTCTCACCAATGCGCCTGCTACCTTCTAGAGACTGATGTGCCATGTATTTAAAGAGTTCTTGAGGAAGAATTTGGAAGTCTATATTGATGATCTCTGTGCTCATTCCAACATTAGATAGACACACATACCTGAGCTCAGGCAAATCTTTGACAAATGTAGAGAATATCAAGTCTGCCTCAACCCAGAAAAGTGTGTTTTCATGGTCAGGCAAGGCAAGATTCTAGGACACATAGTGTCAAAAAATGGCATATCCACTGACAAAGAGAAAGTGAGAGCTATCGTAGAACTACCTAGGCCAAAGAATGTCAAGGAAGTACAAGCTTTCATGGGGCATTGTGGATATTACCGACGTTTCATACATATGTATGCCATCATTGCAAAGCCTTTGTATGGCCTTTTGACCAATTTTGAGTAGACTGATGAATGTGAGAACTCCTTCAATGAGCTTAAATGAAGATTATGTTCAGCACCAATCTTCACTACACCAGATTGGAATAAGCCCTTTCATGTCGACATGGATGCATCCAATTATGCTATTGGATGTGTGCTAGCACAACCTACGAGCGAAGGTAATATGGATCTTCCAATTGCCTATGCTAGTAGACAACTAAATGCAGCTAAACAATTATATCACTACTGAGAGAGAAGGATTAGGCATGGTATATGCGGTTAAGAAGTTTAGACACTATTTGCTTGCAAATAAGTTTAAATTTTTTACTAACCATCAAGCATTGTTATATCTCGTGAACAAGCCATGCAATACCGGTAGATTAGTAAGATGGTTTCTCTTGCTAATGGAATATGACTTTGAGGTTGTGGTGAGGAAAGTGAAGACTCACTTGAGAGCAGACCATCTCTCTAGGTTCACATCTCGAGAAGCCCCACAAGGAGTATCGGATGACCTTCTTGATGCTTACTTGTTTAATTTGGAAGTCGTGCCGTAGTGGGCTAAGACATTAGCGCCAGTATTGAAAAATAGGCCTAATCACCTAGTCATAAACACTCAAGATAGAGAGGTAGTAAAGGCCCAGAAGTACCACATCATGCCAGGAAGTATGTACAAGCATACAGATCAAGGGATATTGGCTTGTTGTGTGGAAGAGGATGAGTATGCTAAATGGTTGCAATTAGCACATGTAGGTGCATTAGAGAAACACTACCCAAAGCAAAAAACCTTACAGACATTAAGGAGACTTGGAGTGCATTGGCCAACTATGGAAGCACATGTCCATAAGTTGTGTAAGGAATGCCCAGTCTGTAGCACTAAACCACCAGTGGAACATGCCACTCTTTATCGAGTGTCTTTAGTGCCAAATTGGAGTGAACCATTAGTAGCCTTTTTGAGGAAGAAAACATTCCCTCCAGACATGACTTTGGCTAGGAAAAGAATTTTAGAACAAGAATCCCTAGAGTACCTACTCATTGGTGATAATCTATACAAGCGTGGTAAAGATGGTTACGTCAGATCATGTGTCCATGAGAGCCAATACCTCAAGATATTGGAAACTGCTCACCAGGGTGTAGCAGGAGGACATTTTGGACGAGATCGGGTGATCAAGGTAATAATATTATTTGCAAGACTTTGGTGGCCAACCCTTCACATGGATGCACATTCCTATGTGAAGAGGTGTGAGGTTTGTCAGCAAACTCAGTATCCTATACGCAAAGATGAGATGCCATTGAAGCCTATGATGAGTGGACGTGCATTCTCTAAGTGGAGAATAGACTTTGTAGGCCCTATTAATCCCCCAACCAAGGGTTCACATGCTGAATATATCACTATTGCCATTGATTATCTGACCAAATGGGTAGAAGTAAAAGCCACAACGAAGAACAATGCTCAAACGACATCTAAGTTCTTATTTGAGAATGTGTTCACCAAATACGGGCTACCTATAGAGCTAGTTAGTGATAGAGGGACTCACTTCTTGAATGAAGTCATTGAAAATCTTCTTCAAGAGTTCTTGGTGATACACAAGAAGTCTACCCCCTATCACCCACAAGCTAATGGCCAGGTTGAGAGCACAAATAAGATTGTATGCAATGTATTGACAATACTAGTGAATAATAAACACTCTGATTGGGACAAAAAGCTACACCATGTTGCTTGGGCATACCGAGTTGCCTATAAAATGGTACTCCAAGCCACTCCCTTTCAAATGGTGTTTGGTCAAAATGCATTGCTACCATTGGCCTTCTTGATACCTACACTAAAAGTAGCACAAGAACATGAGTGGACAGGGCATGAGCTCTCCTCTAGAATCTTTGACCTTGAACGACTAGGTGAAACAAGACTGAGAGCTGAAGCGGGAATATACGCAGCTAAGAAAAGACAAAAAGCATATTTTGATGCACATGTGAAGGATAAGGGTTTGAAGGCACAAGAACTAGTCCTAGTCTACACTTTGAAGCAACATGCATGAATATTAGAGAAGAGAGGCTATGGACCTATGATCATAAATAGGATCTCCACAAGTGGAGCAGTTCAATTAGCTACACTGTAAGGTGATGTTCCCCCTAGTTACATTAGCGGATGCAGAGTCAAGTTATATCAGGGACTCCTCATGAAGGAGATATTAAATCGACTCAATACTGCAAAGAAACGTAAAGAAGAGGAAAAATGGATTCCAGAAGAAGCACAAGCAGAAGCATTGGAACACATTGGAAGAGTGAAATTGAAAAGGCAGGGTAGACATCAGCCTAGGATAGATGCCCACGAGGATCCAAGATATCATATAGCTATGTGCGAAATCTCAGGTGTAAGTTCCAATAGAATAATTGACCGACGTCCTTTTGTAACCTTAGAGATAGGAGAAGGAAATAGTGCAAGAACTATACGGGCTTTAATTGACTCAGGTGCAGCAACTAGTGTAGTTAAACTTTCCTACTGTCAAGAGGTGAACTTAAGTGTCAATCCTGTAGAAGCATATCTCGTAGGATTGGGAGGTGTGGAAGCCCCTTGTATGGGCGAGCTGGAACTTCCCCTCTACATCCAAGATGCTCTTATGACAGTTAAAGTGTTAGTGTGTCAAGACGAGGACCTCACTCAGCCTCTTGTCTTGGGTCAAGACTGGATCTATGATCATGCAATCAACCTAAACCTAAGAAGTGGATTTCTTCAGGTATGGGTAAATTGGAACTGCATTACACTTGAGTTAGAAAATGAGGCACTTAAGGAACTAGGAAAGGCACAAACTCCTGGTCCTTCCAAGAGTTCACATGAAGATAACCATGCTATTCTTGTCCAAAGCTATGTGATGCAGAGGGATGATTATCTCAACAAAGAAGTCAAGGATACAACAGAACTCCCTTCTTTTCCAAAAGCCATAGGGATACGGCAACCAAAGGTAGATCAAATACAGAAGAAGCAGATGACCTATGATCAAAGCACAGGTGACCAACCTGTTATGATCTAGTCACAAACACTAGCTCAACTTCATATAAGTGATCAGTGACAGGACACTAATAAGAAGTCCTTCAAAAATTCTTCTACGAAAGTGAAGTCTATCTGGGTACCCAAGAAGTCGATGAAGGCTAACCCACAATCAAGACAAATTTGGGTGCCTAAGGTTTGCTTGCAAAGCTCAAATAACCACACATAGACCACACCATGTACAACATGGTTCACTCACTCGAACAGCTAATACCCACTCTTATATGACATGCACAAACACATATTCACCCGTGAGCACAAGCAGAATCACTTGTAAATGGGTCCCTGAAAAGCCTCATTTCCAAGCAAACACTATCATCAAGCCCTCCACAGTCTCCACAGAACCAAAACCGAAAGCCATCCACTATCTTTGGCTGCCCAAAGCTTGTAATAAAACCCCTGACACGCACTTGTAAATTCATCTCCACCTACTAACTACATCATTCTCACACTGCATCATTCCATTTAGCCCATAGGACAATTCATCCACTAACTACACCCACAATCACCGAGCGCTCATGGACTAACTAACTTATCACTAAAAACTCATGTTAATGTTGTAATAGGGACAAACATTGTTATATCTTGTCCATTACAATGTTAACACATGCTTCTATATTCTCACAGAACCAACACGCAAGCACTAACATGGCAGAAGCAGGAGGCACCAGTTCCCAGGCGGGGTCCAGCGCCCAAATTGTGGACATTGAAACCCTCCTCCTCGAAGCACAACTCACCGAGAGGTGTCAGGAGCTCAGAGCGGTGCATGTACTTCCCATTCAGAACCCTCCGCAAGGGCATACATTACAAGTTGGCAAACATGCACACTGGTTTAGTGATGTCGCAGGTCCATTGGGTGAGGCCACCTACTTTTGGGAGGTAGAAATTGAGTTCAATGGCAAATGGGGAAGATATCATTTCTTTACCCATGAATTCGAGCACTATTAGGATGTAGAAGTAATGAGATCTGTCTGGACCAAAGCGAGCTTGGATAGCTAATTTAGGGCACTCTTACCTAAGCCTAATTTCTTGAGTTGCTCCTACCTACTCAGTACCATTACCCCTAGTAGAGCCAAGGAAGGTGGTAGTACCTCTGTGCTACCCTCATTAACACCAGGTCACGAGCTAAAAAGATTCAAACTAGCCCTCAACCTAGTACGAGAGGCCTTGGATATGCATGGCATGCACATTCCTATAGAGAAGGAAACATTGATCCCTAGAAGAATGAAACACAAAGATCTTAACAAGTTAAAGGATATGGTTGCTATGACACCTACCATCGCCCTCCACCTATGCACGATCATGCAACACTTCACCTTTCCAGCCCAGGATTGCTTCACCATGCCACCCAAAAGAATTTGTTTTAGCTTGTACTTGGCAGAGACAGAAAGTCTCACAATCAATCTACCCCACTGGATCATAGATCAAATCCACCTAGCACATCAAGGCTGGAATAAGAAACATAAGAATGTGCTTCATGGATGTTGTGCGCTGATAAGGATCATTTACACGTTCTTTGCTTATGATGTGCCTACCCAAAGAGCACTAGTGTGGTCTCGAGCCCAGGAATTCCAGTGACGGTTATCAACAACAGGGCCACCTTCGAAGAAAATGAGGGGTTAAGTTCAAATACCCTGTGCACAAGCAAGGGGTGCCACCCTCACACCAGAGGTGACACCACCTCAGACCAAACATGTCCAACCATTTACTATTCGCTTACCCAGACCAAGTGCAGAAGGACCCAATTTGGTTTTCCCTCCGATTGCATCGGACTTGGAGTTCCCACAAGGCTACACCCTCGATGACTTAACAAATGAAGAAATAGCCAGGATGATTACTGAAGAAAATCTTGAGACGGAGGAAGCTCAAAATCGAGGACCACAGCCAACCACCACAACTTCAGCTCCTACCCAACTTGAAGTAGTGGAAGTAGACAAAGATTAAGAAGATACTGAAGAGGAAGAAGATGAGGAACATGAACAAGAGTACAAAGAAACCTCAAAACTAGCATGTCACTCAGAACAGGGAAGATGCTGATAAGCCAAATGTTAAGAGAGGAAGGCATAGATGAACCATTTATTGAGTCCATGAATCTTCAAGCGGACGCATTAGGCCTAGATGAAGCCATTCATTCAGCTATGCCTTATATTCATTGCTTTGAGAAACGAGTGCCTACCCGTCCCATGCGCTCCGACAAGCAAATCCACATAGATGTATTAGCACTAGGAGATACCACACAGATAGAAGAACATCAGGCGGCACCACTATCACCACACTCCTCACCTGTCACTGCACAATTTACTTCACCACATGACACTACCACCCCAACTTCCACTATCACCACATATGTCATGGGAATTCCTCTCTCTCCAGGCATCCAATTCGGAGTTACCATGCCCATATTCACAACACTATTCACTAACATCACATCCACCCCACCCATTGTCCCCATCTACACGATCATTCACACTTTTGACACCATGGAAACATCACCAGACACAGCACCACTCCCGCCCCACACACAACCACAATCTCCCATACCCCCTCCACCCACATCACCACTTGATTCCACCTCATTCACGATTCCTTTTCCCTTCCCTATTCCCCCTACATCCTCTCCTTTCCTAGCATCCTTAAATGTAAATAATGTGTTTTCTATTTTACATCAATGTGTATATCAATTACAAAGCGAATATCAGACTCTTGAAGATCACCATCATCAATTAACTACGAACCATCAACAACTCGAGAGGCGGCTTGCGACTATAGAAGAAGAAAGCATTGAACTCAATCAATGCTACACCACACTTGAACAGGCCCATCAAACCCTCCTGGAGACACCCCAACCATCAAAATCCTCAGACGTCAAACAACTCGAAGCTTTACTCGAACTCTACCAAATAGATAATCTTAGAGTCCGGCATAATTTGACCTTACTCAGAAAACACATGGCCATGGCACTTGAAGAGAACAAGCAATTGCAAAAGCAGGATGAAGAAAACCTAGAAGCTGCAATGGAAGGTTCCCCCCATGAGATTGACCCAGAACAATTTAAAGCAATCCCTTAAGATACGATGAAAACAATTCTAAAAAGCTATGCTGATCTGTTGGAAGCACATGATGATATGGAAAAAGAACGAGATACACTGCACTGCCAACTCTGGAAGCAAGAAGAACAACCCAAGAGCATAGAGTCAGCATCGACTTCAGAGGAGGTAAAGGTGTTAAAAGAGCAGGTTGAAGAATTGCAAAAGAAGCTACTTGAGTATGAAAGACAACCCTCTCCATTTATCAAACCAGAGCTAGATGAATTGGTGCCCATCGAAGTGGATGAGACGTATGAGGAACCATATGTTCCTATGCCAATGTCGGGCGGCCAGCAAACATCGGAAGGAATGGACACCCTAGAAGTAGAAGCACCCAAATGGCTTCAAAAACTCGAAAAGACCGCCAAAACCCATGAAGATCGTGTTGCAGTTCAAATCCAATCAATGGCTAAACTAGAAGACCCTATCATAAACTCCGAGTACTTCCGGAACATGTCACATCACCACTCGATAGGCACTAAGGATGATCAATACGTGCCATACTATGTGCTCTTGGCTGATTACAATGCGGAGATTCAACGAAGGTATGGGAAAGCTCCGACTTTCACCACTCAATTTGGTCCCGATGATCTACCTGAACGTGCTAAACAAGGGTCAACCTTTCAACCCACCTAGAGGATTCGTCTTCTCGAGACCTATCCAGAAATGGTTCGTACGTGGAATAACATGCCACTATTTATCAGGTATAATCCATGTTACGTTCCAGTCCTCCGAAGACGCACTTGGCCTGAATTTACCACTGCTCTCAAGAACGTCAAAGGCTGTGCAAAGTGGTTGAATTATGTCTATCTAGCACCTCCACAAGGACAACCCTCAATTGCTTATATGATTTCTACCATCCGTCATTGGAGCCTTAGACTATGGAACACTCTTGACGTCATGGCACAGATGTGCATGAAAATCTTTGAATTAATGTTGATCACATTCAGAACATTCAAAAACATCAAAGACCCACATTTCTCAGGAGTCGGCTTCACTGCAAGCAACCTAGACCTGGTATATGACATGAGCACCACCCCCTCAATCAAGGTAATATATGCTTGGCACGCAAGAGTAAAATACCTCCTAGCTTGCTTCAAACAAACTTTCAAGGAGATGTTCATCACAGGGTTCTGGGAATATCGCTCGGAAATATTCGTACCCAGGCCCTCACATCTCCTCCAACTATTTGTTGTGGCGAGGACCTTACACTCAGATCAATTGCGACTGCCACATCCGGACATTCCAGGGCCAGTACATTGGGACGCCTTGTTAACAGACCTAGCACGGGGGCAGCGGCTGGAAGAACACCACCTTGCTTCAGATGTAGTTCAATGCTATGTCCAACGCGCAGCCAAACAAGGCTCTGTCAGAGACGACAAACACGAGAGGGGGGGGTGAATCACTTGATTTCTACATATCATTCAAAGTTACAATATATTCCAGCTTTCGCTTTCCATGCATGTGTTTTTACATGGAACATGCTTATGATTCTTTGATGATGGGACATGTGACTAGCCATCCATTTCTATTTTACTATTATCAACTGAAGTTAGCCGCTTGTCAACTGGGAGGCATATTAAACTTGATGGAATAGTGGAATGTTATATGGATTTTAATGTCTTGAGGTTTTTAATCTGATTGTGTTTTGATTTAGCAACTGAAGAATCATGAGGACATGAACACACGTGGATCTATTTAGATATTTTCTAAAGATAGTCGAAAGATTGTATTTAAGATATTTTTTGTAAAAATAGTAGATCACTTTAGAAAGAGACATTTTTGTAAACATAGTAGATCGCTTAGAAAGCGATGATTTTGTAAACAAAGTAGATATTCATAAACACACACTTTTCGAAGCACCACGATCATGAATCTTCTATTTAGGACATAATGAGAAATACCTATAAATACACATGCTTTGATAGATTCTTCCATCAGAGTATATGAGGGGAGATTGTACCTGATCTTGTGTTCAGTCTCTTGTCTATCTCTATTTTGTGAGTACTTTTGTGAGATTTTGTTTCTATCCTATCTTTTCATATGTCCATCTACAAGATCTCATCAACACACTCACTTCAAGAGTTATAAGGGTATGGTAGAAAAGGAAACAGGGAAGTATATTCTGACATTAAGATATGTTGGAGGAGGTCAATACATGTCAAATGAGTTGAGTATCTTTCTAGTAAGTCATGGAATTCCATGAGATTTTTCATGCATGTGTATACCACAATAGAATGGCATTACTGAATGCAAAAATAGACATATTTCAAAAATAGCAAGATCCTTGATTACTAAGAAGATTATGCCTCATTGTTGTTGGGCAAAAGCTATGTACACTACTATATACATCATGAACAGAACTTCGATTGTTGTTGTACATCAAGTTACACCTGAAGAGAAGTTTACAAGTAAAAAGACAAACTTATCACATATGAAAGTATTTGGTTTTATTGCATATGTACATGTTCCAGATGAGTTGAGGATGAAGATTAATCCAAAAGCAAAAAAAAAAAGTATCTTCATTGGATACTCCCTTGAACAAAAGGGATATAAATGTTATATCCCCCTCACATGATATGTGAAGGTAAGTAGTGATGTGGTGTTTGATGAAATGTCAAGGTCCTATCTACATGCCAAAGAAGGGCTTAATCTTGACTCAAATAACAAAGGAAATGCTAAAAGATCAATTGTAGAGTCTCAAGTTTTGAGTGGAGCTGATGTGTCACCAAGCAATAGTTGCAACTCAAATCCATGGAGTGGAAGACTACGTCAAAATTTTGGTCCATAAAAAACATCCACTACAGATCATCCAAATGCTTTTGTGGGTATTGTTAAATTTCATATAATTATTTTATTTATATTGCTAATTTATATGTTCTATTTATTTAAGTTTGTTATACATAATATAGGAGTATTATGGAGAGGAAAATATGGATGTGGCAGAGAGACAGATACAAGGGGGATGATTTGGATCATCATAGAGTGCTCACACCTTGTAGCTCAAGTGTGAGTACCACCTCCTTTACTTGTCAATCCGTGGAGATGTGAGGAGGACATGTAGATTGTGAGAAATTATGGGGAGCAAATGTGAGTGCCAAGCACATACATGCATGCACATACATGCACACAAGGCAAGATAGAAAAGATAGGAACAATGGAAGCCTCTATTAGAAAGGTCAAAGAAAGTTTACAATACCCAACAATAAGTTCACTAGTGTCTGGCCTAGTTAAAAATTAGGTTCCAAGGCTTATTTAAGGGCTCAAACGGAGTCTAAAAATTGTTAAGGCATAGTCCTGAGCCTCTTGCTCCATGCTTCATTTTCTTGCTAGACTAGCCTCATTGGGTAATGTCCCTAGTCTCATACTTTCTACCAATGGAGCACTCCATTCTGGAACTAATGATGCGTGATAAAGGGTAGCATATTCCACTGGGGGGTCTCTCCTCACACATTGGACAATTCTTAACCCACTCATGTATTTCTCTATCCATACTAGGCCAATACACTCCTAAATGTTTTAGATTCTACAATGTTCATTGTTTAGAATAGCGACTTCCTAGAAATCCTTCATGGGCTGGTTGCAACCAACTATTATGTTCATCCTCCTCGACACAACAAGCTAATAGACCTTTCGTATCTTGTTTGTGCATATTTCTTGCCAGTATTTGATATTTCTATGACTTTACAATTTCATCTTTGTTCGTTTTCACATTCGTATTTGGAGGTCCAAAGGTTAGGATAGCTACCAACTTATTTTCCCATTTAGGAACAAATTCTAGATTGAACTGATAAGCATCAAGCAGTTCATTAGACACTCCTTGTGGTGAATCTCTTAAAGTGATGCAAGAAAGGTGATCCTTCCTTAGGTGGGTTCCACCTTTCCTAACTATCACTTCAAAATTGTATTCCATTAGTAAGAGGAACCATCTTACTAAGCATCCTATATTACAAGGTTTATTGACCAAATATAATAAATCTTGATGATCAGTGAAAAACTTGAACTTGTTGGCCAATAGATAGTGTCTAAACTTCTTCATGACATATACCATGCCTAAGCCTTCTCTTTTACTTGTTGTATCATTTTGTTCGGCTGCGTTTAGCTGTCTGCTAGCATATGTTATAGGCAAATCTAGATTTCCTTCACCTATGGGTTGTGCTAGCACACATCCTATTGCATAATTGGATGCATCTACATGGACATGGAATGATTTATTCCAATCAGGAGTGATAAGTATTGGTGCTGTGCACAAATGTGCCTTTAGCTCATTGAAGGAATTTTTGCATTCATTAGTCTACTCAAAATTTGTCAACAAAGCATAAAGAGGTTTGGCTATAATTGCATACATGTGGATAAACCTATGATAATATCCATAGTGGACCATAAAGGCTTGTACATCTTTAATGTTCCTTGAACTTGGAAACTCCGCTATGACTCTTACTTTGTCCTCATTTGTTGATATTCGATTCTTAGAAACAATATGACCTAAGATCTTACCTTGATGTACCATGAACACAAACTTTTTCAGGGTTCAAACAAACTCGATATTCTCTACACTTGTTGAAGATCTATTCGATCTCAAGGATGTGGTGTCTTCTTTCTTGGGAATGTGCACATAAATCATCCACATATACTTTTGAGCTCTTTCACAAGAACTCTTTGAAGACATGAAACATGAGCCATTGGAATGTTGCAGGTGCATTGGTGAGCCCAAATGGCATCACACAAAATGCAAAGATTTCCCACTCTATGGAAAAGGCCGTTTTGTATTGATCTTCTAGGCTAATGGCTACTTGATTGTAACCTAAAAATCCATCAAAGAAGCTATAAACTTCCTTGCTTGCAACACGCTCCAACAAATTTTTGATGATTGGAAGTGGTTAGCTATCTCTGATCATAGCGGCATCAACTTTTTTAAGGTTAATACACACAACTTTCCATTCTTCTTAGGTACAACTACAATCGGGGACACCCATTTAATATGCTCAATCTCATAGATAAATCCAACTTCAGTTAGTCTGTCAATTTCTTCTTTTATTTTTGCTCCATAAGTGTCATTATATGTGTAGGGCTTCTGTGTGGTGGGCTTGGCATCAGCTATCATGGGGATCGTATGAGAGCATATTTTTGGATCTACTCCCTTCAAGTGTCTATAGGTCCACACAAAGATGTCCCTATATTCCCTTAATAAAGCTACAAGCTCTGCTTCTTCTTCTGCACTTACATCTTCTCCTATGTACACACATCATTTATCATTCTCTTCAATGGTTACTATAATCTTTTTGGTCTTTTATTTATTATCATATGCTTCTTCTCTGATGGGCTCTCTCTTGGGCATTTGTACCAAAATTTTTTCTTCAACTTCATATTTCTTGAAATTATCTGGTACTTCAAACAATGATTACTTCTCTACTTTTTTCAGGGCTTTTCTTTTCCTTTTCTTTTGACTACCTTCACTTTTGTCCCTTGAATTTATAGTTTTAATGATTGTGAGAGGTTTATCTTCTTTTTGGGTAAACACTCCTACATTTGCTAGATAGTGCTCCTCTGAGTCAAAGAAATTATCCATCACAATGGACTCTAGATTGTTGTTGTCCTCTTCTTCTTCCATGAGATCATTAGAGTCACACTCTTCTAGCAAGGGTTCACACATGAAAAGGAGATATCACAAACCTCCTCATTACAATGAGGTATCCATTGTTCTTCATTGATAGCAATGTCCATGGTGGCTAAGATTTTTGCCCAACCATGAGGCTCAAATTCCTCATCTAGAAAAATCATAGGTGTGTAGGTTGGGTCTCTCATAGGTCTAGCTCCTTGAGAAGTTCCTTCTTCTCTTTCTTTTAGGCATCTTTCCTCTTCCTCTACAACCTTGCACATCCACAAGTGAGTATCTTCATGCATCCAGGATGGATTAGAAGAACTTTCAGAATGCATAGAGATTGAATCTTCTTGTGCCTTGTGGATAGGATTCCATTGTAGGGGTGGTACATGTGTGAAGGTATACTCTTTCAAATTGACCTCGGTTGTGACCCCTAAGTGCTGCAAGTATAAAGAGTTGGTTCCCCAATATTGTATTATTTGCATTTGTTGTAGAAAGGGTCTTCGTAGGATCATTTCATAGACATTATTCTTGCCAAAGTCACATATAGCAAAGGTGTGTTCAAACTCTACACCACATGTGGTTAGAGTTATTCCTTCTAGCAATCCTAGAGGTCTTTTGTCACTCTAGCACAATGGCAAGTACCAACGTGAGGAGATACACCTCATAAATTTCAATCTGTGGAGACGTGAGGACTAGTATGAAGACTATGAGCAAGTGATGGCATAAGTGCGTGAGTGAAAGCACACAAGCATGCACACACATACAAACGCATGCGCACAAGGTAAGAGCAAAGAGTGGAACAATAGAAGATCTTCGATTGCAAAAGAGCTCTCTTACAAAGCTGAAATCTACAACAAGCTAACCCCAAAAATGATCTCTCCAGCCCTTTTTATAGTTTTTTGAGTAGTTTTGGCCCTCTCCAGACCTAGTGTCCGGCCTAGTTAAAAAATAGGTTCCAAGGCTTATTTGGGGGCTCAAACGGAGTCTAAAAATTATGAAACTGGTAGCATGATACTTCTAATACTCCTCAAGCTCAAGGACTCCTTGGCTTGAACAAAATGGAGTTCCAAAAATAGAAAATGGTATTGACAATGGTTTTTAGTGATAAAAATCACTATATTTATAGGAATTTCTTCTGAAAATTTGACATGTGCTTCTTGGAGCTCCCTACTTGCTCCTCTTTCTTGTGTGTCCTCTTCATTGATGTGCTTCCATGCTTGTGTGTGACCTTGACTGTCAACACTCCCCCCTCTAGAGTCTGTCGTCCCAGATAGACCCTTGTTGTAGTGGTTGTTCTATGTAGTGTGTGGAGACATAGGGTCCATCATGTATCCACAAGAGTGATCCATCTTCCATTGCTACCTTTGTCTCGACTTCTTCCTTGTATTCCAGCTTGATGGTGTCCTTGTGAGCTTTCAAAAATTGTGAGCTACTCAAAAGTGGTTGTCGATGTTGATTATGAGCAACTCTCATGGTGGTTGGCTTCCTTGCTCTTGTTGCTGGCGCCATGATGTCCCCTGGTTCTTCCAAAGATAGCTTCCCTAGTTTCCATACCAAGTACGCATCACCCATACGACTGATGGTTAAGTGCATTAGTGCATGGGTTGGAAGAAGAATGTGCCTTGTGCACGGCCTTGTAATGGGGCCCTATGTATGCATACTTGGGAAATGCATTGGAAGCCGTATGGTGCAAGAAATGGGGTCTTGAGCTAAGTGCTCAAGGGTACTCTAACGAAGAGGTTTCCTAATCTATCATGGTTGTGGTGTTGTCGAAGTAGGCAATTCTTACCATGGTGAAAGTTTTGTCGATCGTCAACTCTTCGTGTTGTACTTCCATCAGGGTGATTGACCATCAGCTTGTCTTCCGTTGTTGATGGATGTCCTTGTTGATGGTTCACATTAGGGATTCTTCATATGCACAATCCCATTCTTTAGCTCGTCTTCTCCATTTTTTTTTGGGGAACAATGTCACAAAACAAGAAGAAAGATGTTAGTAGCAAAAAATATTTTACATGTGTCGGATGTGTCGCATGTGCCTGGGATTCTCAATTGTGTCTATGCACGACCGTGTAATGTGGCCCTATATTGATGCATACTGGGGAAATGCATGACCTGAATGGTGCAAAAGACAAGGTTATGCCAAAGGCACATGGTTGTTGCTGGTCGAGGCTTTTGACGTTACTTGGAGACTTCATGCAATCTGTGTTTGGAGGTGTCGATTGAATCTTGCAATGATGTAATCCTCCTTATAGGTATCCATTTGAGAAGGGTATGTGGCCTTTTGGAGATCACTTCTGGCCCTTTTATCTGTGGATGGTTTCTAAAATTTGATATCCACTCTGGTCGGCTCGTTGTTGTTGTGGAAGCTGCTGGTACTTTTGGCTTCCAAACATATCCTTTGTGATTGTCTTTCTATTGTTGGCGAGGAGATGAATTCATCTTCTCTTGGTCTCTGCCCTTGGTTTTGACCCTTACCTCTCCGTGGTGTTTTTGCTGAGATGTTTCTCTTGACGGAGATCATATGGTTTTGTGCATGTATCAGTGCCTTGGGTACCCACATTTGTAATCGCCCTTGTTGAGCTGCAGCTAATTTCTTTGGCACCCAAATTTGTACCTAAGTATGGTCGGCCTTCATCGATTGCTTTGGTACCCAAATTTGTCGAAGACCTTGGGATTGAGCTTTTCCTCGTTTCTTGGTGCTTCTTTTAGCATGATTAGCTTGCTTTGATGGGAATGGTTGTGGCAAAGCTGTTGGTTGTTCTCCTTTTCGTACCCACATCTGCTTCATGCCCTGAGCTTCTTTCTTCTTGAATTCTGTCTGTCTAGTTGATATATCAGATATCTTTTTTGCTTGCCTCTTTGGTCCAGTTACACTTGCATCAGTCGGTGAAGAAGAAGAGTGGTTTGGTGGCCTTTGAGCTTGTGCTCCCATGATTGAGTCCTTTTGCTTTGTAGGGTTTTTGACACACACAACATTTTCTTTACGAAGATTAGTGTCGAAAGAACTAATAGAATGTTTGACCTCTAGATTTGTGAGCATGCAATTGTCTAATTCTAATGTAAGACATTGATCATGTGCCCAAACTTGAAGAATTTGTCTTTTGAGGTTCAAGTTGACGACATGGTCATAGATCTAGTCTTGACCCAATACAAGTGGTTCTGTAAGGTCCGCATCTTCACACACTAACATTTTGACTCTCATTGGAACATCTTGAAGATAGATGGGAAGCTCTACCTCACCCAAACAAGGGGTTTCCACACCACCGAGTCCTATGAGATAGGCTTCAATGGAATTGATGTTCAATTGTAGATCTTGGTAGTAGGAAAGTCTAACTGCACTCGTTGCTACACCGGAGTCTATCAATGCTCTCACAGGCCTTACATACTTCCCTTGTCCTACCGCTATGGTTATAAAAGGACGTCGATCAATTATTGGAGAAGCAATTGCATCTGATGTTTGACACATGGCCATATGGTATCTTGGGGCTGCAAGATTGACATCTAAGCCTAGGTGTCTTAACTTATTTCTTCGAATGCGTTCTCTAGCCTCAGCCTGTGCTTCTTCTCTAATCCTTAACTCCTCTTCTTTTTGCTTCTTAGCAGTGTTGAGTCTCTTTAGCATATCCTCTGTAAGAGGTTCTTGATATAGCTTGACTCGACAACCACTGATATAGTTTGGAAGGATATCACCTTCTAGTGTGGCCAATTGAACAACACCGCTTGTGGAAATTCTATTAATGATCATGGGCACGTATCCTCTTTTTTCCAATTTACGGGCATGTTGCTTTAGGGTATAAACCAACACTAGGTCGCCCTCTTTCAAGCCTTTATCTTTGATATGGGCATCGAAGTATGCCTTTTGCCTTTTCTTTGCAGCATAGATTTCGGCCGCTGCACGTAGCCTTGTCTCACCTAAGCATTCTAGATCCAAGATCCGAGACGACAACTCGTGGCCATTCCACTCATGCTCTTGTGCTACTATTAAAGTTGGGATTAGGAAGTCCAAAGGTAGCACATCATTTTGTCCGAAGACCATCTGAAATGGGGTGGCATTGAGTACCGTTTTGTAGGCAACTCGGTAAGCCCAAACAACATGAAGAAGTTGTTTGTCCCAATCAGAGCGTTTATTATTTACAATTTTGGTCAGTACATTACATAGGATCTTGTTTGTGCTCACAGCTTGTCCGTTAGCTTGTGGATGATAGGGAGCCGACTTCTTATGTATCACCAAGAATTCTTGGAGAATATTTTCAATGACTTCATTCAAGAAGTGTGTGCCCCTATCACTTACTAACTCTATTGGTAAGCCATATCTCATGAACACATTCTCAAATAAGAACTTTGCCGTTGTTTGAGCATCATTCTTTGTTGTGGCTTTGACTTCTACCCACTTTGTGAGATAATCCGTGGCTACAATAATGTACTCAGCATGGGAGTTTCTAGTTGGGGGGTTAATAGGACCTACATAGTCTATGCCCCACTTTGAAAATGCACGGCCTCCCATCATTGGTCTCAAAGGCATCTCATCTTTTCTAATTGGGTACTGGGCACGTTGGCATGTGTCAAATTTCTTCACATAAGTATGTGCATCCATATGAAGAGTGGGCCACCAAAGTCCTGAGAATAAAATAGTCTTAATTACTCAGTCAGGACCAAAATGTCTGCCTGCAACACTACTGTGTGAAGTTTCCAAGACTTTCAAGTAGTCTGATTCATGAACACACAATCTTAAGTAACCATCTTTGCCTCTCCGATATAGGTTTTTGCCTACTAAGGCATATTCTTTAGCCTCTTGCTCCATGCTTCGTCTTCTTGCGAGACTAGCCTCGCTAGGTAATGTTCCTGCTCTCATAAATTCTACCAATGGAGCACTCCAATCTGGAATTAATGATATGTGATAAAGAGTCGCATGCTCCATCGGGGGTCTCTTTTGGCACACTGGACAATTCTTGATCCACTCATGAATTTTTGTGTCTATACTAGGCCAATACACTCCTAAACGTTTTAGATTTTGCAATGTTCGTTGTTTAGAATAGTGATTCCCTAGAAATCCTTCATGGGCTTGTTGCAACCAACTACTATGTTCATCGTCCTCGACACAACAAGCTAGAACACCTTCCGTATCTTGTTTATACATGCTTCCTGCCAATATTTGATAGCTTTGTAACCGCGCAATTTCATCCTTGTTCGTCTTCACCTTCTTATTTGCGCGTCCAAAGGTTAGGATTGGTACCAACTTATTTTCCCATTTAGGAACAATTTCTGGATTGAACAGATAAGCATCGGGCAGTTCATCAGACACTCCTTGCGGTGGCTCTCCTGAAGTGATGCGAGAAAGGTGATCTGCTCTAAAGTGGGTCTTACCTTGCCTAACAACCACTTCAAATTCATATTCCAATAGTAAGAGGAACCATCTTACTAAGCATCTTGTGTTGCAAGGTTTATTGACCAAGTATAATAAAGCTTGATGATCAGTGAAAAATTTGAACTTGTTGGCCAATAGATAGTGTCAAAACTTCTTTACAGCATATACCATGCCTAACCCTTCTCTTTCGGTTGTAGTGTAGTTTCGTTCAGCAGCGTTCAATTGCCTACTAGCATAGGCTATAGCCAAATCCAAATTTCCTTCTCCTGTGGGTTGTGACAACACACATCCTATTGCATAATTGGATGCATCCACATGTACATGGAATGACTTATTCCAATCAGGAGTTGTCAGTATGGGTGTTGTGCACAAGCGTTTCTTCAGCTCATTGAAGGACTTCTCGCATTCGTCGTTCCACTCAAACTTTTTCAACAAGGCATAAAGAGGCTTAGCTATAATTGCATACATGTGAATAAACCTACGGTAATATCCACAATGGCCCATAAAAGCTTGTACCTCTTTAACATTCCTTGGCCTCGGTAGCTCTGCGATGGCTTTTACTTTGTCCTCATCAGTTGATATTCCGTTCTTAGAAAAAATATGACCTAAGATTTTACCTTGACGTACCATGAACACACACTTTTGTGGGTTCAGACACACTCGGTATTGTCTACACTTGTTGAAGATTTGTCTGAGCTCAAGAATGTGACATCTCCTTTCTTGGGAATGAGCACATAAATCGTCCACATATACTTCTAAGCTTTTTCGCAAGAACTCCTTGAAGACATGACACATGAGCCTTTGGAAGGTTGTAGGTGCATTAGTCAGCCCAAATGGCATCACACAAAATGCAAAGACCCCCCACTCAGTGGCGAAGGCTGTTTTGTGTTGATCTTTTGTGGCAATGGCTGCTTGGTTGTAACCTGAAAATCCATCAAGGAAGCTATAAACTTCCTTGCCCGCAACACGCTCCAATAAATGATCAGTGACTGGAAGTGGGTAGCTATCTCTAATCATAGCAACATTAACTTTTTTAAGGTTAATACACACACGTAACTTTCCATTCTTCTTGGGCACCACTACAACAGGGGACACCCATTAAGTATGCTCAATTTCATAGATGAATCCGGCTTCAATCAATCTGTCAATTTCTTCTTTTATTTTGGCTGCATAGGTGTTATTATATGTGTAGGGCTTATGTTTGGTGGGCTTGGCATCTGCTATCATGGGGATCATATGAGAACAAACCTTCGGATCTACTCCCTTCAAGTCTCTATAGTGCCAAGCAAACATGTCCCTATATTCCCTTAACAAAGCTACCAACTCTGCTTCCTCTTCTTTACTTAGGTCATCTCCTATGTATGTACATCTCTCTTCGTTTTCTTCAAGGGTGACTACAACGTTTTTGGTCTTTTCTTTGTTATCATACGCTTCTCCTGTGGTGGCCTCTCTCTTAGGCATTCCTACCAAAATTTTTCGGTCCTCAACTTCATATTTCTTGAAATTCTCTGGTACTTCGAACAATGATTCCTTCTCTACTTGTTTCACTCCTTGTCTTTTCTTTTTCTTTTGACCTCCTTGACTTCCATCCTTTGAATTGACAGTTTTAATGCTTGTGAGAGGTTCTTCTTCCTTTTGGGTAAATACTCCTATGTCTACTAGATAGTGCTCCTCTGAAAGAAAGCAACTATCCATCACAAGGGACTCTAGATCGTCATCGTTCTCTTGTTTTTCTATGAAGTCACTAGGGTCACCTTCTTCTAGCAAGGGTTGACACATGAACACTGAAATATCATAAGCCTCCTCATCACAATGAGGTGTCCATTGTTCTTCATTGACAATAATGTCCATGGTGGCTAAGATTTCTGCCCAACCATGAGGCTCAAATTCCTCATTTGGAAAGATGATCGATGTATAGGCTAGGTCTCTAATTGGTCTATCTCCTTGAGAAGTTCCTTTTTCTCTCGCTTTTAGGTGTTTCTCCTCTTCCTTTGCGACCTTGCACATCCACAAATGAATATCTTCATGCATCTAGGATGTCTCACATGAACTTTTAGAATGCACCGAGATCGAATCTTCTTGCTCCTTGTGGATAGGGTTCCACTATAGGGGTGGTACATCTCTGAAGGTGTAATCCTTCAAATTTACCTTGGTTGTGATCCCTAAGTGTTGCAAGTATAAGGAGTTGGTTCCCCAATCCTGTACAACTTGCAGTTGTCGTAGGAAGGGCCTTCCTAGGATCATTTCGTAGGTAGTAGTTTTACCAAAGTCACATATAGCAAAGGTGTGCTCACACTCTACACCACAAGTGGTTAGAGTTATCCCTTCCAGCAATCCTAGAGGTCTTTCAACATGGCCGTCAGCCATCTGAAGTTTCATTGTAGTTGGTCTTAATGCTGGTTTACCCCATTGCTTCCACAAGGAAGTGGTCACGATAGCAACACCAGCACCAGAATCTATGATTGCTTTGGTTGTGTAACCTTGGTAGGTGATCAGAAGATAAGTATTACCTTCCTCACCTTCGCTCATGTCCCTGATTTTGTCTAGAGGTATCTCTGGAACTTTCTGGTTAGAGTCTTCTTTTGGCATATTGGAAGCAAGTTTTGGAACTTGATCCTTCACATGATTCCATAGCTCAGGTTTTGCTTTGAGCAGCTCTTCCACAGTGAGATGACACTGAACCTTAGAGTTCTTCATGACATCATTGTTTCTTGGAACCACCGAGTCTTTGTTTCTCATCTATATTGTTGGAGCTCTAATCTGGAGAGATTTAGATTCCCATGGGCCTATGAACTGTGGCAACTCTTGTAAAGAATTGGATTCAAATCTTGAACTTTCTTTTTCTTGTTGCTATACTTGGTCTCCATAAATAGATGGGATGTCTTGTGGGAATTGATCATGAGGGTCATCAATTTCAAGAATAGGAGGGGAAACATCCTTCTCCTTGGCCCATTTCTCTTCTTGTATTTCCCGCAAGAACTTTTGAGTGTGCTGTTGAATTGAAAGAGGTTCTCCCTCATCTATGGAGTCAGGCACATAGACTTTCTATGGTGATGACTTTTCTCTTTCAACAGTTGGTTGAGCCTATGGAGGTAAAGAAACTTGAGGTTTGTTTACCAACTGCTCTAATCTATCTAGTAGGCCCTTGAAGTGCAAACCCGGCATAATAGCATTCGTCTGATTGAATGATTGATTGGCCTGGAACATAGCTTGAGCTAGTTCCACCATTTTTATGCACATTTTTGTCCGTTCAATCTCTAAATCTGCTCTAAGGTAGCTCTTGTCTAGGTTTGCAGGTGTTGGCCCTTCTTGAAGTCGAGCTTGGTATGCCTTTAACATCATGTCCAAGTGTTCTCGGGTTGGATCTACAAGAACAGACCTTGGTTGTGGTCTGTTTACAATGGTTGGTGGGTGGGGGTGAGGTTGTGTGGATGGAGTTTTCACATGCGAGGAGCTTTGAGAGGCAATATCTTCTATTTTTGTTTTTGCGTCTTTCAGGCTTTCTTCTAATTCAGATAACTTTTTGGTCCACTTACGATTGGCTTTCTCCCTAGTATACTTCCATGTTCTTGCTTTTCTCTTACTAGGCTCTCGTGATTCACTTGGATCTGATGGCTCAACTAGTTTAGCTTTTTGTAAGGCTTGTGCCCTCGTAACTGCATGTATAAGAGCCACATTATCACTACTCGAACTTGAATCCCCTACTAGGCCTACACATTAACTGGTGTAACCTTTGGTGCACTAGAGGGATGTCCGGGACAATCTCTCAGGAGTTATTCTTTGCCACACTCGAGACAAAGGACTTGTATTGTGACATTTTGTCCTTGTGTCGGAGCTGGTGGGTGGGATGGTTGTTGTCCTGGTATAGGTTGAGGTTGGCCATATCCTCCATGTTCATACGGTCTAGTTGCTCCTCGTGATCCTTGACAAGAGTTATACCTAGGAACTTCTTTGTCTTGTTCTCTAGGAGGGTACCTGTATGGTCGACATTGGGGTGGTGCAAGTAGTCGTGGTTGTCTATTCGCTGAATAGTATTCGATATTGTGGTTGGGGTACTTTTGCTCACTATAAGAGTACATGTTAGGCTCTTGAGTTCATTGTCTACTGTAAGGGTAAGGTTGTGATGACCCTAATCCTTCTGTGGTGCAAACATGAGATGGATGATCTCCACCGCAAAGTATGCAACTTCCTAACATTGGCAATCTCAAGGAAGAGTTCTGGTAGTTTCTTTGTCCTTGTACCCCTAATTTCTTGGCCCCAACTCTGCCACTCCCTCCACATAGCTCGAACTAGAAGTTTCATTGCTCCTTGTATCCTCTGATTTGGTAAGATTTTGTGTGATTTTGAGATCCTCAGCTAAGTTGTCTTCCAAATCTATACATTCTTGAAGACACTCACTCAGAGTTTGCACCCGTTTTACGTATACTAACATTCTCAATGTTCCATTGTATAGACATTCTAAAAATAGGGATATCATTTTCTGCTGAGAAGGTGTGTGTGTCACAAGGCATCGGTCTACATATTGACTAAATCTTTGTGCTGCATTTTTTACTGTCTCTTTGGGAGTTTGTTTGAAACTATGTAGTAAGGATGACGAATTGTGCTTGATCCCTCGCTTAGTGAATTCCCAGACAAATTCTTGGAAGAATTGTTTGATATTGCCAAAGGAATTTGGATCCAAGGATTGAAACCAAGCTAAGGCTATTACCATGAGAGTTAGCCCAAAGGATTCATATTGCATAAAAAAGTCATCCACTTGCTCTGCTCGCAACACCTGCTTGAATTCTGCAATGTGGTCATAGGGCTCTCCTCTGCCATTGTAACGATTTGGCATACATTTGGCCAATTGGATTGGTCTCACTCTTTTGTCTGGATCTGGGGATTGCATTATGATGGGGACACCTTGGGGCGGTTCTGTCCTAAAGGTAGGTCTATTCATATTCCCCATTCCCTGGCTAGAGTGGCCATGGGGGTTGATTCCTGGTATGGTGAATTGTTCATGTGGTCTATCAGATCTAGTACCTTGGCTCATTTATCCTAACATCACATTTTCTGTTCTTTGTTGGGTCTCGAATGGGTTTTGTGAGGTAGTTGCTTGATCTCGAGCTAACTCTCCTCTTTCACTAATCTGATAAGGGTTTTCAGTTACTACATAGATCTGGCCCATCTTGTCCATGTAGACTCCGTCTTCGTACTTGAGAACTCATCTTGGAACTATTTCTGATTCAGTGGTGTTTCTCATTCTTGCTACTGACCTGTATAGACCATCGAGGTAGATGGGTATTTCTTGCAGGTTAGTGGATACGTATTGAAGAGACATCCTATATTCCCCTTCCACTGTAGACATAAGACCTTCCCTAGGTATGGATCTATGCATGTCTTCAGAAGCCAAGAGTCTATCCTAGTTAAATGACATTTCTGACTCACTTGTCTATGAACTCATCATGTAGTGTTAACCACTGAGTTGTGAGTCCTTGAATTGGTTGTGTGGTTGACCTTAGTTTCAAGTGATTTGGTACTTTATCAATCTCTTCCTAAGTGTCAACTTGAGCTTAGGTTCATAAGCCTTGTTTACAAGTCCAAAGTTGTCCTTTGAATTGCTCAAAATCTTGTGGAACCCCTTGCTTCCTAGCCCAGCCTGAGGATCAACTTCAAAATACCCTATCTAATAATCCTTGTATTAATTTTACGAGCTTCCCAACAAACCAAAGATCACTCCGAACGGATTTCGTATGAGAAAGTTATGCGAGTTCAGGGTTCTGGGGCTTAAAATAGGGAAACAGGACCTCTCTGGGAGTACCTCAGGACAAGCGATATGATACCAAATTTTCCACGCAATACCACTATGGACGATACCACATTCGGTGATATGATACCACTTGCTAGATGATACCACCAAGCCCACGATACGATACCAAAAATCACATGATACGATACCTCTGCACTCGATGATACGATACCAAGTTAGTGGACGATACGATACCTAACCACTACACGATACGATACTGGATATCATGCGATACGATACGAGATTGCTCACGATACGATACCAGTCTATAGACGATACGATACCACTCCAATCACGATACGATACTGCTTGTGTTTCGCGATACGATACCACAAGGTGCACGATACGATACCAAAAATTTACACGATATGATACTAGAACTCTCATGATACGATACTGGTTCTATGGACGATATGATACCACTTTTTTGCACGATACGATACTAGATTGGGCATGATACGATACTGAGTCGACGATACGATACCAAGATCGAGACGATACGATACCATGTGGACCGCGATACGATATCACTGGGGCGACCACGATCGCGATACCAGCGCTTGACGATACGATACCAGAATGGTATCACGATACCTCAAGTGGGTGTGCACGATACGATACCTCGACAAGTATCGCGATGCACGGGAATTCTGGTATCGCGATACCAAAACTCAACCGAACACGATACTTGGAGATTTTTAATCCCAAATTCAAAAATTGATGGAGAGTATAAATCTCCAAAAGAACAAGCTATCCTTGATGTTAGACCACCTCTATATCAAGAATAACTTCAGACTCCAATTAATTTAAGAAGACAATCACCAAACTATCAAGACATTTATCAACTATGAAAAATCACTTCTCAGAAAAAGTTTGCTGCATATTAATCATTCATTGACTGATCATTCATGTGAAGTTTTTGATAAAAAATCATTCATTGATTGGAGAGTGATTGAGGGAAGTTAGCCTCCCAAACTCAACTATAAATAGATGGAAGTTTTAGTCGTGGTGAGAGAGACCTATGTGAAGACCTCCAAGAGCTGAGCTTTATGCCATATCAAGGTGTGATTACAAGGCACACATATGTATCAGTAATTCATTGTATTGTACAAGCAATATACTTTCATTTTCATGATTATTTGAGTTCATCTTTCCATGTTCTTGTGAAGTGTACTACTCACTGCCATTACTCTCAGTTTTTCTCAATCAGCTTGCAGAGATGTTTTCTCTGAGCTTGGTGCATCATTTTCAGTGATTGAACTTGGTAAAGTTGGCTCTATAATTCTAATATATGCTCACAAATGTTCATGTCCTTTGGATGTTGCAATCTTCAGTTATGTTCAGTTGAAGTCAACAGTGTCTGTGCATTTTCACTTCTCTGTCAGGTACCAGACTTTTTCACTCACCTTGTCAGAGCCATTTCTCAGTGGTTACTCATCCAAATTCCGTGATTTAAATCTTTTTGGATTCAGCTTACTGTCTAGTATAAACATCCAAATTTTCATAATCATTGGATTCCTAAATTTTGAGTTATGTTTATTTTTCTGATCACTGGTCTCAAATTGTAGCAGCCCGTGAAAATCGGGATGATGTCATCACTTGTTAAAACTCATTCTCAGTGTGTAGTTTATTATTTTTGATGAGATTACTCTTGAAAGTTAGCTCTTTAAGACACCTAGACTTCCCCAAGAGGAATTAAGCTAATTGCTGCTGTGCTTAGAGAATTATGTAAAACACTGGACAGGTGTATGAACCAAGAATAGCAAGTTTTCACCTCTAAGCTAACTCCAACTTATCTGTTTTGATCTATCTTTTTGAGAGTGATCTTCCAAGGTACATAGGGTGTCTAATATATCCATTGGCAAGCTAAAAGGGCCCACCATATACTCCTAGAGTTTATTTGGCTGGTGTAGATCAAAGATTTTGCAACACCTCTTCATCTTCAAGCACATACCTATCCATCTCTTCATAGTGGTATCAGAGCAAGGTTGGACAACATGGAAGATGGATTTCCTTCATCAATTGACAAATTAGACAGAGGTAACTACTCAGCTTGGTCATAAAGAATGGAAGCCTATCTCCAAGGTAGAAGTTTATATGGTTATGTGGCTGGAGATGAAGTTATGCCAAGTTTCAGGAACAAAAGTCAACCAACACAAGAAGAGCAAGAAAGATTGAGCACATGGTGCTCCAAGGATGCACTTGCAAGGTCTTATCTCCTCAACTCTATCTCAGGTTTTTTGTTGCCTCACATTAGAAGTTGTAAGACATCTTAGGAAGTGTGGGATGCACTTGAAGCTTTCTTTTCTTCAAGTACTAAAGCTAGGAAGCATCAACTATGGCTGGATTTCACAACTCTCAAGAAGGCTCCCAAACAAAATGTGACTGATTTTGTCACAAAGCTCAAGGACATAGCGGATCAGTTGGGAAGCATTGGAGAGGTAATATGAAGAGCAAATTGTAAGGCAGGTCATCAATGGATTGAAGGCAGATGACAAGTGGGAAGCATTCACCACAGCTATGGATTTGTACATGGACATGCATGCACCTGATTTCAACACACTCATTGGACAACTACTTACTCAAGAGGCAAAGCTTATCAAAAATGGAGAAAGCTCTAAAGGTAATCAATCTTCAGCTTTATACACGGATAAAAGCAAGTCTAAACATAACAAAGGAAAGGCAAAGAAAGTGGATGATGAAGCAGGTACATATCAAGCTAACTATGCAGGTAGAGGAAGACATGGCAGAGGTAGAGGAAGAGGAGGTAGAAAAGGCAGGGGGAGATCCCAAGACTCCAACTCATGTTCTATTTGTGGATTAACTAATCATACAACTGAAAATTGCTTTAGGAATTCCAGGAATCAAAGAGGTAGAGGATACAATAGAGGAAGTTATGGCTACTCAAGAGGAAGGTTCAACAACTACCATGGCAACTACAACAACTACAATCATTCAAACTATCAAGGAGGCTACAAAGGAAGGAGAGACTACAATAACTACACAGAAGACTCAAACAAAGAAGATTCATTATTGATCATGAACATGGCTATGCCACAAGGTAAATCTGATGAGCATGTTTTCTACATAGATTCAGGTTGTTCAAATCATGTGGCAGGAAATATGGCACTCCTATCAGATTTAGAAGATCCAAGGAATAAGCATGAGGTACAAACAGGAGATGATACAAAACATCCTGTGGAGAAAATAGGCAATGTCAAAGCACCTGATGGAAACATCAACCTACTCAGTAAGGTACTCTATGTCCCTACCATTACAAAGAATTTGATAAGTGTTGGGCAGATAGTAGAGAAAGGGTTGCAAGTCAGGTTCACAAAAGCAGAAGCATTTGTTGAAGATCCAAGTTTTGAATTACAGGACACTAGAAACATTGCTCTCTTTAATTATGGTAGTCAGACACTCACAGAATTGGAAGTATGGCACAAAAGGTTAGCACATATTGGTGAAAGGTCATTAAAGCAAATCTGCAGGGACCAAAGTGTACTTGGACTTCCTAATTTGTCAAAACAACATATGATTTATAAGTGTAGTGCATGTCAATTTGGAAAGTCTCACAGGATACCATTCATGAAGAAAGGTTATATGCATGGAGATCTCTTGGAGTTGGTTCATACAGATGTATGGGGACCTAGCAAGGAAGCTTCAATATCTGGATCAAGGTATTATGTTTCCTTTATTGATGATTGCACCAGATGGACTATTGATGGAGAGTGTTAATCTCCAAAAGAACAACCTACTCTTGAATTTAGAACACCTCTATATCAAGAGTAAGTCAAAACCTTCACCAATTTAAAAATTCAATGACCAAAAATCAATTTCTTGACTAAATTGTGAAGAAGGAAATTCCTCAGAAAGTCTGCTGCATAGATCTTGCTCATTGACTGAGTAAATGTGTAAAGTTTTTTATGAAACTTTGCACAAGGTGTCGCCTAAAGATTGCGCACCTTCTCCAAGTCAAATCACTCCAAAAGATTCAGTAGATCTTGAGAAATCTACTTACCAAATTACCTATGTCTAAATCTGCACTTCTGAGAAGTCGATTTGGACATCCCTAACTTCTTAACTTTAATTCTCTCAGTATAGAACCCGTTTAAGCAAATGCTTTTAGCCACGAGTAGCTTACCTTCCAACTTAAAGATTAAGTGCTTACTTGCACAAAACTTTAAACTGTGGAGTGAGAAATCACCAAATCATTAAGATCAAAATTTGCTCCTGTTTCAGGAACTAGTGAGTACTTTCTCACATATAAATGTTCCTACACACAATTCTCTTAACCTGATCACAATTAGACTCTCAAAATCTAGCCATAGATTGATTAACTATGGACTTAGATATCTCCAAAAGGAATTCACAAAAGATCTATCACACAGGGAGAAAACACAGAAACATCGGGCGCAATTTTTCCTTCTATTTCTCAGAAATTTACAACTGAGTGAGGATGGAGAATTCAACTCACTTCACATGTGTCTAATGACATTCTCAACTTCTCAATACACTATTTTCATGATCTCCTATTGTCTCCCTTCTTATGTCCCGACATTTTTCCAAAATATTTATAGGCAAATATGTACAAGTTTATGACTATTCAAAACTCTAAGTGATCTATGTCTTCACTAATGTACATATATGTACAGATCATTCATCCTGTGAATGTATCCATTTTCTTTGCTTCAAAACTTGATCTTATCTCCATCCTTTTTCCTTCAAATCTTCAATTGGTGATTGGTCTGCACCAACAGCTCCCCCTCAATCATCAATTGAGGTTTCTCTAACCTTCTTTATGCCTGCCATGTCTTTAAACTTCTGTAGCTTTGGTCCATCCAAGCTCTTTGTAAGCATATCAGCTACCTGATCTTTTGTTGAAGTATGTATGACTTCAATCTCCTTATCCATCACCTTCTCTCTTAGAAAGTGATATTGTATCTCAATGTGTTTAGTCCTGGCATGAAAAACAGGATTAGCAGCTAGATATAATGAACTCATGTTATCACCATAAATGATAGGTATGCTTTGTATAGTGTCAAAACTCTTCATGAGAGTTTTAAGCCAAATCACTTCTTTTGCAGCTTCAACCATGCCTTTATACTCAGCTTCTGTAGATGACAAAGCAACTGTATGTTGCTTCTTTGAGCACCAAGAGATTAACTTATCTCCCACATAACACATGTATCCATAGGTTGACCTTCTATCATCTGGATTACCTGCCCAATCTGCATCACTATAAATCTTGATCTTTGTATCTGATGTATAACCATAATACAAACCTTCTTTGAGTGTACCCTTAATGTAGCTCAACACTCTTTGACCTGCAATCAATGCTCTTTTCTAGGACAATGCATGAATTGAGACAAAACCCCTACTGCATATGATAAATCAGGTCTAGTTAAAGTAGCATAGATAAGACTACCAACCAAACTCTGATATTGTCTCATGTCCTTGAATTCTTCACCTCCAAATTTACTCAATTTGTGATTCACCTCCATTGGTGTAGGTGCTACCCTGCAATCATTCATTTTAAACTTGATTAACAAGTTCTTCAAATACCTTTCTTGGGTCACAAATACTCCATGTTGAGTATATGTAATTTCCATGCCCAAGAAGTATGATAAGTCTCCCAAGTCACTTATTTTGAACTCCTTTTCCATTTGCTTCTTTAGTCTTAGTATTCCTTCCTCATCTGTACCTGTAAGGATTATATCATCAACATATATGCACATGTATATGAAACCATTATCACTTGCTTTGATAAGCAAGCTACTATCTGGTTTAGACACCTGAAATCCAAGTTCTTTCAAGAACTTTACAAGTCTATAATTCCATGCCCTTGGGGCTTGCTTCAAGCCATACAAAGCTCACACATGATCTGGATACCTTTTATCTTTGAACCCTTGAGGTTGCTCCATGAACACATCATCTGAAATATAACCATTCAAAAAAGCATTTTTTACATCAAGTTGACATAACTTCCAACCTTTACATACAGCAATAGCTATAAGTGTCCTGATAGTTGTCATCTTTGCCACATGACTATAAGTCTCATCATAATCAACACCATATGTCTAAGCAAACCCTTTGACAACAAGTCTAGCTTTGTACCTAGACACACTTCCATCTGCAAATCTTTTTGTCTTATAAACCCACTTACATCCAATGATCTTCTGGCTATTTGGTTTTGGAACCAAATCCCATGTTTGATTCTCCATTAATGAATCATATTCTTCCTGCATAGCTTTCTCCCAATTTTCTTTACCTTTTGCCTCTTCATATGTAGAAGGGTCCTCATCTGCTTTAATCATGTAAGCATAATCTTTGGTAGCCAAAAATGAAGTATCATAGCTATACCTTGTAGGTTGCCATTTGTTCCTTGTAGACCTCCTAAGTTCTCCACTTCTTGAGGTTTCTGGTTCTTCATATTCAGGATCAAATCTTGGTGTTTCTTCCACTTCAACCTGCACTTCATTATTCTCTTGCTCATCAAATATCTGAACCTTTGATTTACCTTTCCTTTGGCTCACAATTTCTTCATCATCTGTATTAATATTGATAGTACCTGCATACCAAGTACCTTGTTCATCAAATGTAACATCTTTTGATACAAGAAAATGTTTTGTGGATGGATTCCACAACCTATATCCCATCTGCTTATCATCATAACCAATAAACACATATTTTTCAGCTTTAGGTTCCAATTTGTGCCTTAATTGTGATGGCACATATGCATAGGCCAAACATCCAAATACTTTGCAATGGTCTAGTGTAGGTCTCTTACCCCACCATGCCTCATAAGGTGTCATTCCCTGCAAAGCTTTACATGGTAACCTATTGACCAAATAAGTAGCTGTATTTACAGCCTCAGCCCACAAATAATTAGGGCAATTTTTCTCCTTCATCATGGACCTTGCAAACTCAACAAGAGTTCTATTTCTCCTTTCTGCTACACCATTTTGTTGAGGAGAGTACCTGCAAGTAACTTCCCTTTTTATACCTGCATTCCACAAGTAATCACTGAACTCATTAGAGAAATACTCTCCTCCTCCATCTGACCTTAATCTCTTCATCTTATGACCTGTAATTCTTTCTGCATATGCATGATAGTGTTTAAATGTATTAAACACTTCTGACTTATCTTTGATCACATAAATAGTGATCCATCTAGTAGCATCATCAACATAAATCACATAATACCTTGACCCATTTATACTGAAATCCTTTGATGGTCCCCACACATCTGTATGTACCAACTCAAGCTTCTCTGAGTACATAAAACCATGCTTGGAATAGGAATGCTTATGAGCCTTACCTAATTGACATGCCTCACATCTGTATGTCATATGTTGACCTGCAACATTAGGCAAACCAAGCACTGAACCATTGTTAATCATGTCTTTAATACCTCTTTCATTGAAATGTCCAAGTCTCTTGTGCCAAAGATCTAACTCAGAGATCTTATGTCCTCCATAGGTGAACAAGGCATGACCAACATTACCTTGAATCTTCAATGTGAACAATCTTCCTTCTTTCTTCCCTGAAACAATTTGTTTATACCCATTGCTAGGGTCTTCCACAAACACTCCTTCATTAGTGAACCTTATTTCATAACCTTTTTCCACAATTTGTCCTACACTTATCAAATTCTTAGGAATTGTAGGAACATACAAGACCTTACTCAATAAGGTGCTACCATCCTTGGCCTTTACTGATCCAATTGACTTCACATTGTGCTTTGTGTTGTCACCTGTTTGAACAACATGATTAGATACCTTATTCTCCAAATCATTCATCAACGCTATATTACCACTCAGGTGATTGCTACACCCTGAGTCAATATAGAAGACTCTTTGATCTTCATTCTGCCTTTCACAAGTTGCATTCATTATTAATGTTGAATCTTCCTTCTGATTTGAAGCATAATTGTAGTAAGTATTGTTATATTGTTGACTTTGGAAACCTCTACCTGCATTTCTTCCAAAGTAACCCCTACTACTTCTGCCTCTGAAATTACCTCTTTGATTTCTGCCACCTCTTCCTCTTGCATTATAGTTTTGACTTTATCCATTATTACTTTGAGTATTGTGCCAACAATCATTAGCTAAGTGATTTGTCTTACCACAAATCCAACAAGCTTTGCCTCCATCTTTGTTGTTTCTGCCTCTTCCTCTTCCTTTGCCACCTCCTCTACCTCTTAGGAAGTTGGCTTGACTAGTTGTACCTTCTTCTTCACCTGATTGTTGCTTTCCTTTGTTAGCTTTCTTCTTGTCCTTTGAGTACATTGCATGACCTGTACTTTTGTCACCATCTCCTTTAACATCCTGCTAAAATGTTAGCATATGACCTAACAACTGATTTAAATCAAGAGTGAAATGATCAAGTGATAACTCTGTAGACAAAATGAATGGTTTCCATTTTTTCATCACCTCTTAAACCTGTAAGGATTTGCCTTACCAATTTATCCTCCTCAATGTCTTCATCAACAGCTCCTAAAGCATCTGCAATATCTTTCATTCTTGTCACATAGTCTGAAATGGATTAAGAAGCCTTCTTCTTAAAGGTGGTAAACTCTGCCCATAAGGATGCCTTCCTTGACTTAGTAGTATTCTGGAAATGCTCCTCCAAAGCATTCCAAATATCAGTTGCATTTTCAAGACCTCGAATATGAGGTAACAAGTAATCATTGACTGCCATATAGATAATGCTCCTAGCTTGAGCATCTTTCTTCATCCAATTTTTCAAATCTGCTAACTCTTCCCTAGTTGGAACACTAGGATCTCTGAACTGTGGCTTCTCTTCTTCTCCTGTGATGTAAGCTATTAAATATTTGCTCATAAGATGAGCTTCCATCCTCATTGACCATGCAGGATAGTTTTCCCTATCCAATTTCTCTATCTGTAGAGAATCTCCCATCTTGTGTCCACCTGTGTATTGAAATCTTCAAGCTTTATGAATAATATATGTACCTTTGCTTCAAATTAGAGTCCTTTTGTCTTTCTTGATGTCGTATGGTCTCCTCCTCAAGATTTGCCTTCAAGCTTTCACCTTTTAGTTCTTCAGTTGTTGAATTTCTTGAATCTGCAGCAGTTGGGATCCTCCTTTCCTTGATTTTGATGTTTCCTGCTCTGATACCACTGATGGAGAGTGTTAATCTCCAAAAGAACAACCTAATCTTGAATTTAGAACACCTCTATATCAAGAGTAAGTCAAAACCTTCACCAATTTAAAAATTCAATGACCAAAAATCAATTTCCTGACTAAATTGTGAAGAAGGAAATTCCTTAGAAAGTCTGCTGCATAGATTTTGCTCATTGACTGAGTAAATGTGTAAAGTTTTTTATGAAACTTTGCACAAGGTGTCGCCTAAAGATTGCGCACCTTCTCCAAGTCAAATCACTCCAAAATATTTAGTAGATCTTGAGAAATCTACTTACCAATTTACCTATGTCTAAATTTGCACTTCTGAGAAGTCGATTTGGACACCCCTAACTTCTTAACTTTAATTCTCTCAGTATAGAACCCGTTTAAGAAAATGCTTTTATCCACACGTAGCTTACCTTCCAACTTAAAGATTAAGTGCTTACTTGCACAAAACTTTAAACTGTGGAGTGAGAAATCACCAAATCATTAAGATCGAAATTTGCGCCTGTTTCAGGAACCAGTGAGTACTTTCTCACATATAAATGTTCCTACACACAATTCTCTTAACCTGATCACAATTAGACTCTCAAACTCTAGCCATAGATTGATTAACTATGGACTTAGATATCTCCAAAATGAATTCACAAAAGATCTATCACACAGGGAGAAAACACAGAAACATCGGGCGCAATTTTTCCTTCTATTTCTCAGAAATTTACAACTGAGTGAGGATGGAGAATTCAACTCACTTCACATGTGTCTAATGACATTCTCAACTTCTCAATACACTATTTTCATGATCTCCTATTGTCTCCCTTCTTATGTCCCGACATTTTTCCAAAATATTTATAGGCAAATATGTACAAGTTTATGACTATTCAAAACTCTAAGTGATCTATGTCTTCACTAATGTACATATATGTACAGATCATTCATCCTGTGAATGTATCCATTTTCTTTGCTTCAAAACTTGATCTTATCTCCATCCTTTGTCCTTCAAATCTTCAATTGGTGATTGGTCTGCACCAACAACTATCCTATTCTTTATGAAACACAAAGATGAAGTTTTTTCATGTTTCAAAAGATATTTGGCTCTTGTGGAGAATCAAACAGGTAAATCACTAAAAAGGCTAAGGTCAGATGGAGGGGGAGAATACTTCTCCCATGAGTTTCATTCTTTTCTTCAAGAAAGAGGAATCAAAAGAGAGGTAACTACAAGGTACACTCCTGAGCAAAATGGAGTGGCAGAAAGGAGGAATAGGACAATTGTTGAAGCTGCAAGGTCTATGTTAAATAAAAAGCATTTACCTAATTACTTATGGTCTGAGGCTGTATCTACAGCCACTTACTTGATTAACAGGTTGCCTTCAAAATCCCTTGATGGGATGACTCCATATGAGGCTTGGAATGGAAGAAGACCAAGCTTAGATCATTGTAAAATTTTTGGATGTATTGCTTTTGCTCATGTTCCTTCACAGGTTAAAGGCAAGATGGATCCAAAGGCAGAAAGGTGTGTATTTATTGGATATGACAACAATCAAAAGGGCTACAGGTTATACAACCCTACCAACAAAGGATTCTTAGTAAGCAGAGATGTAGTTTTTGATGAGAAGAATTCATGGTATGAAGATTCATGCAGGAAGGTCAATTTACCATATAATCTTGAAGAAGATTTTCCAAAGCTTGGTAGAGAACAACCGAAGATTGAAGAACAAGACACCTCAGAGGATGATGAAGAATCTCATATGGAAAAGATCAAAGCATGGAAGTCTAAAGGTAAAGCAAAATTTCAAGAACTTGGACATGAGGCAGAATCATCACATCATGGCCTAAGAAGATCTATGAGGGAAAAGAAAAAACCAGAAAGGTATGGGTTTGACACCTCATTAGTAACTAAACACTCTATCTACATAGCACAGGATATAAACCAAGAGGAGCCATCATCATTTGAAGAGGCCAAAGCAAAGACAGAATGGAAGCATGCAATGAAGGAAGAGATTGAAGCACTTGAGGAAAACAACACTTGGGATTTGGTGCCCAAGACTTCATCCATGAAGGTAATAGGCTCAAGATGGGTCTATAAACTCAAGAAGAATTCTGATGGTTCAATTAACAGGTATAAGGCAAGGCTTGTAGCAAAAGGCTTTGCACAAACTCAGGGAATTGATTATGAGGAGACCTTCTCTCCTGTGGCAAAGATGCCTACTATTAGGGTTTTGCTTAGTATTGCCTCTTCCAAGAATTGGAAGATACTTCAACTAGATGTAAAGAATGCATTCTTGAATGGTTGGATAACAGAAGAGGTATATATGGCACAACCACCTGGTTTTGAGAACCAAGTTTATCCTGATATGTAGATGATATTATATTGACAGGAAATGATGCAGATGGTATGAAGAAGATCAAAGATCAGATGAGAGAAGAGTTCAAGATAAGTGATTTGGGTTCACTTACCTACTTCCTAGGTTTGGAAGTTGTCTACAAAGATCATGGTTTGTTTCTCACTCAAAGAAAGTACATTAAGGACATGTTGGCAAAATTCAAGATGCAAGATTGTAAGATTGCAGGTACTCCAATGGAGGTCAATCACAAATTGAGCTCACATGAAGGTGAACTCATAGAGGACATCACATCATATCAAAGTCTAGTGGGTAGTCACAACTATGCCACATTGACAAGAGTAGATATATGTTACAGTGTGAGTGTGCTAAGTCAATTTATGCACACACCAAGGAAACCACATATGGATGCTGCCAAAAGGATTCTCAAGTATCTCAAAGGAACCATAAATGAAGGACTTTATTGTCCTTATGTATCTGATTTAGGTTTGAAGCTATTTTCTGATGCAGATTGGGCTGGCTCCAAGGAACATAGAAGGAGCACTTCAGGTTATCTTACCTTTGCAGATTCAAAGCTTATTTCATGGTCATCCAAGAAGCAACCCATAGTTGCTCTCTCTTCTACTGAAGCTGAATATAGAGGTCTTGCCATAGCTACACAAGAAGTTATGTGGATGAAGACATTATTCAAAGATCTTGGATTGGAGTTTGGAACTCCAACTATTTTTGGTGACAATATGAGTTCTATTCATTTGGCTGCTAATCCTATTTTTCATGCAAGGACTAAACATGTTGAAGTTCATTATCACTATGTACGAGAAAAGGTTCTAAGCAAAGAGATTCAAATATCATATGTGTCCACTCATCAACAATGTGCAAATATTCTAACCAAAGCATTGGATGGTACAAAGCTTTGCAAATTCAAGGCTATGATTGGTTTGCAGGTAATCTTGGAAGATTGAAGACCTCAAGCATACTTGGCTTGAGGGGGAGCTGTTGGAGCAAGTCTATGACAAGCCTAAGTATTGGCTTGAGTCCCACAAAGTCATAGAAAAAGCCTTAAAATGAAGACTATGTAAAGTTCACTTGTGAACTACCTCTTGTAACTTTTGAAGAGTTTACTTAATGTAAAAGTAAGAGAATCTTAAGTGGTTGAGTCCACTTGATCAAGAATGGAAAGAGGAGCCACGAATTCGTGATTTGTGGTAGGTAGAGAATCAAATCAATCATTGATTGATTGGAGAGTGATTGAGGGAAGTTAGCCTCCCAAACTCAACTATAAATAGATGGCAGTTTTAGTCGTGGTGAGAGAGACCTATGTGAAGACCTCCAAGAGCTGAGCTTTATGCCATATCAAGGTGTGATTACAAGGCACACATATGTATCAGTAAGTCATTGTATTGTACAAGCAATATACTTTCATTTTCATGATTATTTGAGTTCATCTTTCCATGTTCTTGTGAAGTGTACTAGTCACTGCCATTACTCTCAATTTTTCTTAGTCAGCTTGTAGAGATGTTTTCTCTGAGCTTGGTGCATTATTTTCAGTGAATTAACTTGTTAAAGTTAGCTCTATAAGTCTACTATATGCACACAAAATTTCATGTCATTTGAATGTTGCAATCTTCAGTTATGTTCAGTTGAAGTTAACAGTGTCTGTGCATTTTCACTTCTCTGTCAGGCATCCAACTTTTTCACTCACCTTGTCAGAGCCATTTCTCAGTGGTTACTCATCCAAATTCCGTGATTTAAAGCTTGTTGGATTCAGCTTACTGTCAAGTATAACAATATAAGTTTTCATAATCATTGGATTCCTAAATTTGGAGTTATGTTTATTTTTCTGCTCACTGGTCTCAAACTGTAGCAGCCCGTGAAAATCGGGATGATGTCATCACTTGTTAAAACTCATTCTCAATGTGTGGTTTATTATTTTTGATGCGATTAATCTTTAAAGTTAGATCTTTAAGCTACCTAGACTTTCCCAAGAGGAATTAATCTAATTGCTGCTGTGCTCAGAGAATTATGTAAACACTAGACAGGTGTATGAACCAAGAATAACAAGTTTTCACCTCTGAGCTAACTCCAACTTATCTGTTTTGATCTATCTTTTTGAGAGTGATCTTCCAAGGTACATAGGGTGTCTAATACATCCATTGGCAAGCTAAAAGGGCCAACCATATACTCCTGGAGTTCATTTGGCTGGTGTAGATCAAGGATTTTGCAACACCTCTTCATCTTCAAGCACATACCTATCCATCTCTTCACAATCCAAACTTTTTGTCATCATATGTGCAAGTTGATCTTTTGTAGGAGTATGCATGACTTCAATTTCTTTATCAATAACCTTCTCTCTCAAAAAATGATACTGAATTTCAATATGTTTAGTTCTAGCATGAAACACAGGATTTGCTGCCAAGTATAAAGAACTCATATTGTCTCCACAAATGATAGGAGTACTCTGAACAACATCAAAACTCTTCATAAGTGTCTTTAGCCATATTACTTCCTTTGCAGCTTCCACCATGCCTTTGTATTCTGCTTCTGTAGATGATAAAGCAACTGTTTGTTGCTTCTTAGAACACCATGAGATTAGCTTATCTCCCACATAACACAAATATCCATGTGTTGATCTTCTATCATCAGAATTACCTGCCCAATCTGCATCACTTATATCTTGACCCTTGTATCTGAAGTAAAACCATAATACAATCCTTCTTTAAGTGTGCCCTTGGTGTACCTAAGTACTCTTTGTCCTACAATCCAATGTTCCTTTCTAGGACAATGCATGAATTGAGATAGAACTCCAACTGCATATGATAAATCAGATCTTGTTAATGTAGCATAAATCAAGCTACCCACCAAACTCTGATAGAGCTTCATATCTTTGAATTCCTCTCCTCCATATCTAGTCAATCTATGATTTACTTCCATTGGAGTTCGTGCTATCGTGCAATCTTCCATTTTAAATTTGGTTAGCAAATTTTTCAGATACCTTTCTTGAGTCAGATATACTCCATGTTGAGTATATGAAATCTCCATTCCCAAAAAGAATGAAAAATTTCCCAAATCACTGATTTTGAATTCTCTTTCCATCTGTATCTTAATCATGTGTATACCTTTATCATCTGTTCCTGTAAGTATTATGTCATCAACATAAAATACAAACATAAATAAAGCCATCCTCACTTGCTTTGACTAGCAAGCTACTATCTGCCTTTGATGCTTGAAATCCAAGTTCCTTTAAGAACTTTACAAGCCTATAATTCCATGCCCTTGGGGTCTGCTTCAACCCATACAAAGCTCTCTTGAGTTTACACACATAATTTGGATACACTCGATCTTTGAAACCATCTGGTTGTTCCATGTAAACTTCATCTGAAATGTAACCATTCAAAAAAGCATTCTTCACATCTAATTGAGATAATTTCCAACCTTTGCAAGCAGCAATTGCTATGAGAGTCCTTATGGTTGTCATCTTTGCAACAGGACTATAAGTTTCATCATAGTCCACACCATATATCTGTGCATATCCCTTCACAACAAGTCTGGCCTTGTACCTAGACACACTTCCATCTGCAAATCTTTTGAATCTGCGCCTGTTTCAGAAGACACTCAGAACTTTCTTACATATGAATGTTCCTATTCAAAATTCTCTCAGCCTGTTTGCAATTCGACTCTCAAACTTTAACCATAGATGGATTAACTATGGACTTAGATGTGTACAAAAGGATTTCTAATAAGAATAAGCTTAGAAGGAGAATTAGGGAAAAGATCAACGTGCCATTCTCTGAAAACTTTCTCTTATCTTAACTCTTCATACATCTGATGGATGATACATACAATGTTCATCATCTACTCATCTATACTTCATCTCATGCTCTCTTATATTTCCAATACGACTATAACCATGTACTTATATACACATACAAGTCCTAATTCGTCACTACTTCAAATATATTGAAGTATATACAGAACTAATGTACATATGATTTAAAGAACTTTGTTATCTGAATCTTCTCTTCATTTCATGAAGTTGATCTTCAATCTTTTTTCATCTCTTTACTTCTAGCCTTTATGTAATCACTAATTGTTGATTGTTCTATTCCAACAAAAATGTTTGTAGATATATGTACCTTATGTTCTCCTTGTCACTACTATCAGCCTGTAGACGAAAGATCCCCCTTCAAACTCACGATACCACCACCGCGATACCAAACGCAGGTCTTGTTACTCCGCGATACTGCCAATCAGATTTTTGATGTTTTAAATGGATTTCAAGGTGATTTCTTCAATGTTTTAGCTCTGAACACCCTCTGCACTTGTTCCTCATAGTCGCAGGTGAAAAACGAGGTGAATGTACACTCGATAATGAGAAAAATTCAGAGAGGAAGAAGGTGGGAAGAGACGATGATGATGATGAAGATGAAGAAGAAGAAAAACTCAGAAACTGAACTAAAACTGGTGATTTTTTTTTTTACCTTCCAATGTCGCTACTCTACGTCTTACCGTCACACGCTCCTCCTCCAAGCTCTCTCCCTGGCAACGGCGCCAAATTTGGTGTCACTCTAGCACAATGGCAAGTACCAACGTGAGGAGATACACCTCATAAATGTCAATCCGTGGAGACGTGAGGACTAGTATGAAGACTATGAGCAAGTGATGGCACAAGTGCGTGAGTGAAAGCACACAAGCATGCACACACACAAACCCACGTGCACAAGGTAAGAGCAAAGAGTGGAACAATGGAAGATCTTCAATTGCAAAAGAGCTCTCTTACAAAGCTGAAATCTACAACAAGCTAACCCCAAAAATGAGCTCTCCAGCCCTTTTTATAGTTTTTTGAGTAGTTCTGGCCATGTCCAGACTTAGTGTCCGGCCTAGTTAAAAAATAGGTTCCAAGGTTTATTTGGGGGCTCAAACGGAGTCTAAAAATTATGAAAACTGGTAGGATGATACTTCTAATACTCCTCAAGCTCGAGGACTCCTTGGCTTGAACAAAATGGAGTTCTAAAAATAGAAAATGGTGTTTACAATGGTTTTTAGTGATAAAAATCACTATATTTATAGGGATTTCTTCTGAAAATTTGACATGTGCTTCTTGGAGCTCCCTACTTGCTCCTCTTTCTTGTGTGTCCTCTTCATTGATGCGCTTCCATGCTTGTGTGTGACCTTGACTGTCAACATCTTTCAATATGGCTATCAACCATTTAAGGCTTCATTCTAGTTGGTGTTAAAGTAGGTTTGATCCATTGCTTCCACAAGGAGGTGGTCGCAATCGCAACACCAGCACCTAAATCTAAGATACCTTTGGTTTTGTAACCTTGGTAGGTGATTAGGAGATAAGTGTTTCCTTCTTCACCTTCACTCATGTCTCTTATTTTTTCTAGAGGTATCTCTCGAACTTTCTGCTTATAGCATGCTTTTGATACATTGGAACCTGATTCGCCACATGTTTCCATAACTCAAGTTTTGCTTTCAGTAGCTCTTCTAAGGTGAGATGCCACTGCACGATCATGTTCTTCACAACTTCAGTGTTTCTTGGAACAACTAAGTCTTCATTTCTTATCAATATTGTGGGAGCTCTGATTTGAAGAGATTCAGATTCCCATGGGCCTATGAATCATGGAAACTCTTGTAAAGAATTAGATCCAAAATCCAATATTTCCTCTTCTTGTTGCTCTTCTTGATATCTGTAAATAAATGGAATGTCTTGGGGAAATTGATCATGAAGATCATCAATTTCAAAAATAGGAGGGGGATTACCCTTCTCCTTGGCCCATTTCTCTTCTTGTATTTTGTGCAAGAACTCTTGAGAAAACTGTTCAATGGAAACAGGTGTTCCACCATCCATGGAGTCAAGAACATAAACTTTTGTTGGTGGTGAGCCTTCTCTTTCAAAAACAGGTTGAGCTTGTGGAGGTAAATCTTGTTTATCAATTGCTCTAATCTTTCTAGTAAGCCCTCGAACTGAAAATCCGATTTGATAGAGTTTTTTTATTAAATAATTGATTGACCTCAACCATAGCCTACGCTAGTTCTACCATTTTCATGCAAAATTTTGCTCGTCTAATCTCTAAATCTGCTCTAGGGTAACTCTTGTCTAGGTTTCCGACTGTTGGCCCTTCTTGAAGTCGAGCCTGGTAGGCCTTGAACATCATGTCCAAGCCTTCTAGGGTTGGATATGCGAGAATAAACCCTCGTTGTGGGCTATTCACAATGGGTGGTGGGGTGGGACAAAGTGGATTGGATGAAGTTTCGACATGTGAGAGGTTTTTAGATGCAACATCTGCAATTTTTGTATTTTCATCTTTGAGGCTTTCTTCTAGTTTGGATAACTTTCTAGCCCACTTATGTTTGGCCTTCTCCTTGGTATCCTTCCATGTTCTTGTTTTCCTCTTACTATGCTCTCCTAATTCACTTGACTCTGATTGTTCAATTGGTTTAGCCTGTTTTAAGACTTGTGCCCTAGTGACTAGCCACATTAAAACTACTTGAGCATGAATCAACCACTAAGCCTACCAGATTAATGCTTGTAACCTTGGGTGCACTAGAGGGGTTCCTTTGACAATCTCTTAGAAGATGTTCTTTGTTGCACTCAGGACAAAAGCCTTGTATTGTGATGTTCTATCCTTGTCCCAGAGCTGGTGGGTGGGGACATTTAGGAATGAAATGGTCTCCGTGACATCTAAAATATGGTCCTCTAGGGGCTTGTGGTCTCATTTGTCTCAATCGATGTGTGGGGTTAAGATTCGTACAAATAATTTTAGAGTATCTGGGCCCCCAATTTGGTTCCATAGGTAGTGCCTCATATTGATACAGATAAATCTCATTATCCTTAGGTGACTATGTAATAAGCTTGTGGACTATCATCATGGGTGCAGTCAAAATTCTAAGCATGAGGGTCATTTTCATAGACTAAGGGGGTCATCGGCACCAATGCTCTATTAGGGTTCTCCTCTGCCATTCCATTCTTAACTAAAATCACATTGGAAGGAGGTGGGGGTTGGTTTCCTAGGATTGATTGTGGCTTATATGGTGCTTGATATTGCTATTGGTACTGAGTTTTATATCATATAATATGGCTGCTATATTTCATTTTGATACCTACCATGTTGGTAAGGTTACTAATCAGTTTTTATAATAGCTTGCCTATTGTGTGGACAATCTTGAGCTATGTGGCTCATGTATTTGCTCTTAATAGTGCAATATGGAGCATTCATTTCTCTCATGTTCTGATCTTGCAATGGGAATACATTAACCATTTGGTCGCCTCTGCAAGTATAACATCACTTCAATGAGGTGGCCATAGGTGTTTGTCTATTTTGAACTCCTAGCTTCTTGGCAACCTACTCCACTATCTCATCTATCTCAGTGGAAGGCCTAGAAGTGTGACTAGTAGAACTCTCAGAATCCTTATAGAGTTTGGACAATTCTAACTCCTCACCCAAGTTGTCTTCTATGTTGATACACATCCTCACGCATTGATCTAGTGTAATTGGATCCTTGAGGTATGGATATGATCTAAGTTTCCTGCTTGGAAGTCCATCTAAAAACAGGGAAACTTGTTTTGCTTGTGTAGGTAATTTAGGTGTGGGACATCTCTCCACATATTGTTTGAATCTTCATCCTGTTAGTAGAACTCTTTCTTGGGGTGTGTAGTAGTCCTTCTCTTTCCCTCTCTCACTTTGCCTTCCACTTGGGTCGGGCAAGCTCTTTCTTTCACGTATTGATGGGAGTAAGCTCATGAGGAGTTCGAAGAGCCGTTGGACTTTCCTTGCACCTGTTCCAGTTGGAGCTTCATTTGTTCTTGGCACCCCTATAGCCACGTGCAGTCGAGTGCTTTACGCAGTGGGTGCCAAAGCCATGGCCCCCCTTTCGCACGCCATGGCACCATTTCCCCTAACTCTCTCTCTCTCTCTTTCTCTCTCTCAACCCCTAACCCCAACCCCAACCCCAACCCCCAACCCCAACCCCACTCAACCCAACCCCCACCTCCGCCCCTCCACTCAACCCCACCCTTGCGCCCTCCACTCACCCTCATCCCCACCTCCTCCACTCAACCCCCAACCCCAACCCCACTCAACCCCAACCCCAACCCCGGCCTCCTCCACTCAACCCCAACCCCAACCCCAACCCCAACCCTGGCCTCCTCCGCTCAACCCCGACCCCAACCCCAACCCCCAACCCCAACCCCCAACCCCAACCCCACTCAACCCAACCCCCACCTCCGCCCCTCCACTCAACCCCACCCTTGCGCCCTCCACTCACCCTCATCCCCACCTCCTCCACTCAACTCCCAACCCCAACCCCACTCAACCCAACCTCCACCTCCGCCCCTCCACTCAACCCCACCCTTGCGCCCTCCACTCACCCTCATCCCCGCCCCCTCCACTCGACCCCAACCCCAACCCCGGTCTCCTCCACTCAACCCCAACCCCAACCCCAACCCCGGCCTCCTCCGCTCAACCCCAACCCCAACCCCAACCCCCAACCCCAACCCCAACCGCACTCAACCCAACCCCCACCTCCCCCCCTCCACTCAACCCCACCCTTGCGCCCTCCACTCACCCTCATCCCCACCTCCTCCACTCAACCCCCAACCCCAACCCCACTCAACCCCAACCCCAACCCCGGCCTCCTCCACTCAACCCCAACCCCAACCCCAACCCCAACCTCCTCCGCTCAACCCCAACCCCAACCCCCAACCCCAACCCCAACCCCAACCCCACTCAACCCAACCCCCACCTCCGCCCCTCCACTCAACCCCACCCTTGCGCCCTCCACTCACCCTCATCCCCACCTCCTCCACTCAACCCCCAACCCCAAACCCACTCAACCCAACCCCCACCTCCGCCCCTCCACTCAACCCCACCCTTGCGCCCTCCACTCACCCTCATCCCCGCCCCCTCCACTCAACCCCAACCCCAACCCCGGCCTCCTCCACTCAACCCCAACCCCAACACAAACCCCGGCCTCCTCCTCTCAATCCCAACCACAACCCCAACCCCCAACCCCAACCCCAACCCCAACCCCACTCAACCCAACCCCCACCTCCGCCCCTCCACTCAACCCCACCCTTGCGCCCTCCACTCACCCTCATCCCCACCTCCTCCACTCAACTCCCAACCCCAACCCCACTCAACCCAATCCCCACCTCCGCCCCTCCACTCAACCCCACCCTTGCGCCCTCCACTCACCCTCATCCCCGCCCCCTCCACTCGACCCCAACCCCAACCCCGGCCTCCTCCACTCAACCCCAACCCCAACCCCAACCCCACTCAACCCAACCCCCACCTCCGCCCCTCCACTCAACCCCACCCTTGCGCCCTCCACTCACGCTCATCCCCACCTCCTCCACTCAACCCCCAACCCCAACCCCACTCAACCCCAACCCCAACCCCGGCCTCCTCCACTCAACCCCACCCTTGCGCCCTCCACTCACCCTCATCCCCACCTCCTCCACTCAACCCCCAACCCCAACCCCACTCAACCCAACCCCCACCTCCGCCCCTCCACTCAACCCCACCCTTGCGCCCTCCACTCACCCTCATCCCCGCCCCCTCCACTCAACCCCAACCCCAACCTCGGCCTCCTCCACTCAATCCCAACCCCAACCCCAACCCCGGCCTCCTCCGCTCAATCCCAACCCCAATCCCCGCCCCCTCCACTCAACCCCAACCCCAACCCCCGCCCCCTCCACTCATCTCCATCCCTGACCCTCGCCCCCTCCACTCACCTCCACCCTCGCCCCCTCCACTCACCCCCACTACAAATCAAGGTAATTGGAGAAGCGGTCTTCATGTTCGGCTATTGCTCAGAGAGTGAATAAACATGCTGCTGCAAAATCTCATAAAGTGGATGTTGGAGCTGAAGAAAGTGGTACTGAGATGAGGTTACTTTGACTACATTGCTATAGATAGGGCTGGATAGGAAGGTCTCATTCTAGAATGATCTGAAGAGCAGCTGGGAGGTAAAAAATCGCACTCTGAACAGTCCTCAAAAAGGGGAAAAAGGTATGGGATAAAAGTGTGCAGAGTAAAAGGTAGAAGTAGAGAAAAGATTTTGCCATGTGCCACCAATCATCCAGGAAGAGTACCCATTTATTGAGGATTCAATTCAAATCAAGGGAATATTTGACCTACCCCCTAATTTTGGGAGATCAACCGGCACGTGATCAGTGGACATGAAGATTCGGCAAGGCTCTCTTGGCCTATTGAGGCCTATAAAAACAAGGGATTTGTGCTCATTTGGGTACACATTTTTGGAGTTACATTGACGCGTGAATACGTGCAGAAGTCCTCTCTTGCACTTGGTGGTTTCAAGCCTATTGTAGGAGCTACTCTGTAGTGCGGATACAGAGGTTAGGCTTCTCAGTGGAGGGCTATGAGCACTATAGTGTAAGAGAGTGCCTAAGATTCTCTTTCTTTTCTGTGAGTCAGTATTAGTGTTAAGCTTTATTCTCTTGAGCAAATCTTACCATTTGTATTGTTCTGGGTGAGACTGCATGTAATTGGCTCCCTTAAGATGATGGGAAGTCTTTGTGCATGGAGGTTATTCACTTGTTTGGTGGCATGTTAGCCCTAAGTTTGTACATTTGAGCATCACACTGCCCAACCTTGTAATCATCTGATTCGAATCAAGAAGTGTATGGTCCTCCTTGGTCAATTGTTGTTCATATTTTCTGAAGTATGTACCACTCTGTGCAATCCTTGTTATCTGCCTCCTCACAGAAATGTTAAAGGGTATACTTCCCTAAAGAGAACTCCCCTTGAGTAGGTGACGTACTGGATGTGTTAATCTTTAATCTCTACTTTTGTTAAAGGTAGATACCCCAGTACCTCCTCCACAGTTTGGCACGCACGGTGGGACCCTTGCATTTCTGTGAGAGGTATTTCCATATTACATTTGCGAATAGGTACATGACCCATACACGAGTAGATAAGGAGTCTCTTCGTGTTCGGAGGAGCCTTAATAAGTTAGCCAAAACCACGACTAGTGAGTCTACCTCCCCTCTGCCCTCCCTAAATCTATCTATTGATTTGGGTGCGACACCTTTGTCAAAAGAGGAGTATAGGAGAACTCTAGACTTCTCCTCAGATACGTCCGAAGAAACACCAGTACAAATGGAGGATCTCTCTCATTTGCTCTCAGGGTTAAACATCAAATTCCCTACCTTCAAGGGACATGCTTATGAAGATGCTGATGATCATGTGAGGAGATTCATTTCTTTATGCCGTGGGCGAGGTCTGCAAAATAGAGAAGATGCAATGTTGGCACTCTTTCCATCCACATTAGAGGGTCTTGCAGATAAATGGTATAGTCAATATGCAGATGTCCATTTCACTACATGGGAGGCTCTGAAGGCGGCCTTCTCACAAACTTTCAGACCAAGTGATTCCTCGGAAAGGGCTCTAGATCAGCTAGAGAATTTGAAGCTAAGACCAGGTGAATCTTTTCATGAACTTCACACTAGAACAAAAGCACTTGTTGCACGTCTGCCACATGCTCCAAGTGACTTCTTGGTTAAAAAATGGATTGAGAAGGCCCTGCCTAGGTCATCTCAATAGAAGCTTCGTGAGTCTCTTAGATTGGATGCAACCCTCAATGATTTTGTTGCAGCGACATCACGCATTGAAGAAGCAAGGCAACATTTTGAAGGGGATACACAACCAAAGTATGCTGCAGACCTGGATCCTATTGAGCAACTGAGGAGGGAACTAGAATCATTGAAGATGCAACAAAATCAACAAGAAGAGAAGGTCTTGCCACCACTGCGTCGCACTGATGCTGAAGTAGCCCAACTTCGCCGAGAGTTAGAAGATTTGAGGACTACACAGGATATAAGGAGACAAATTTGGTGTACAATCTGTAACAACAATGGACATTCCAATACTAATTGTCCCAACAAGGTAAGCTGTCAATTTTGTGGGAAGGATGGGCATGAAGCTAGAGATTGTTACTACCTCAAGGGTACACAGCAGCAGAGAGGTAACCCTCAAAATTTGGATTCATATTATCCTAGTACTTCAAATGCAACTAATAGAGAGGAGAATCGGCCTGCAAAGCCTAGATATAATAGACCTTTGATGTGCTATCGTTGTGGTGAGTACGGTCACATGCAAAATAGGTGTTCCCTCCCAGAAGATGCACCTCCTTGTCAACATTGTCCAGACGCCAAGGATCATTATACCAAAGATTTCCCAAGAGGTCATCCTACTCCAATCCACATGATTGCGGTCTCTCCATACGAAGAAGGGAAAACCACTCAGTCTTATGCCGTTTCATCCTGTGCAATGCCCATGATGACTAGGGCTAGGAAAGCAGCTGCAACCCATAGAGATGAACAACAAGGATTTCATAGGGAGGAACAACAAGGATTTCAGGATAAAGAGAAGGAAAAGAAGTCTGGTTGGAAGGACCAAGTAGAAATTGAAGGAGCTTATGACAAGATGACTACTTCTCTAAAAGGCCAACCAACCAGTCTGCATGAAAACACTCAAGAGGTAAACATTGAACAGATCTTGAAAGGTATTCACCATAAGATTAGTCTGTACCAACTCATAAAGATGGATTCTAAAGTAAGAAGTGATCTGTTGAAGATTATACATTCTGCATACTTATGCCCACCTCCTAGCATAGAAGGTTTTATGGTGGACTTTGCTCCTGCACCCCTGGCTGATTATCAGAGCTCAAGATTATCTGTTTTCATCAAGGATGAAGCTCTCACAGGTGTTATTATAGATGGAGGTTCCGGCATCAATTTGATGCCTGATTTCACTATGAGGAAACTAAGGCTGAATCCCACAAAGGCAGCACCCTTCAGAGTCACATTAGCAGATCAACGTCGGGTTGCGCCTCTTGGCATTATTGAAAAGGTACGGATGATAGTACAGGGTTGCCACTTTGTGTTGGATTTTGTTGTTATTGCACTTCCACAGGAGACTTCCTATCCTTTGCTCCTGGGGAGACCTTGGCTGAGACAAGCAAAAGCTTTGCAAGATTGGGGGAAAAATAAACTATGGATTTCAACAAGCACCAATAGCCAACTGCAACTACACTTGGAAGAAGGATTTGATTCAGGAAAAACCACTGGATATACTGTGGATACTCAGGTAATGCCCTCTCTACCCCAAGAAGATGATACATTGTTAAATTGGATGATGGGAAGTGCAGAGTGTTGCACAGTGGAGATCAATGAAATTGAGGAAGAAGTTGTAGATAAGGAAATTATAGAAAAGGGCAATGAAGACCACAAGGTGTTGGAGAATGAGCAATTGAAGGAAAATACAAGCTTTGAGGAGGCAACCAATATAAAAGTATCAGAGAGGGAAGATTATGAACCTAAGAGCAGAGAAGATCTTCCTTTTGCAGATATACCTCAAGGATGGATGAAAGAACATGTTGCAGAATATAAATTAAAATCCAGTCCTGCATATAGTGGAGATGATTTCTCAAGCAAGACCAGTCCTGAAACATTGGTTCAAGAAGTAAATTTAGGGGATGAAGAGAACCCTCAAATGGTCCATTTGGCATCCTGGTTGTGTCATTATCCTCCCTTGCTACAGAAGGTAACTTCTTTGCTTTTTACCTATAAAAGTGTCTTCGCATGGTCCTACAAAGATCTAACAGGGATACCAAAAGAGCTTGGGTTACATCGGATACCCTTAGTTGAGGGAGCCGCGCCTGTAAGAAGTAGGCCATATCGACTCAATCCGAAGTATGCAGAGGTGGTAAAAGCAGAGATTACAAAACTAGAAGAAGCGGGTATAATTGTTCCAGTAGAACATTCCAGGTGGCTTTCTTCTATGGTTATTGTGCCCAAGAAAAATAGTGCAAAAATAAGAGTATGTGTTGATTTTCGTGCTTTGAATAAAGTGACTATTCAAGATGGATTTCCTCAGCCCTTCACAGAGAAAGTGCTTGAGGAAGTAGTTGGTCACACTTCGTATAGTTTCTTGGATGGTTTTAGTGGCTACAACCAGATAGTAATTCACCCTGATGATAGGGACAAAACAGCCTTTGTTACTCCCTGGGGCACTTATGTCTATACTCGTATGGCTTTTGGTTTGAAGAATGCGCCAGCTTCATTAAATAGAACGATGTATCTGATATTGGGCAAATGGTTAACAACCTTTCTGCGCATTTTTATGGATGATTTTTGAGTGTTTTCAGGAACAGATAGGAGAACAATAGTTCAAGGTTTCCATGACCATTTGGAAAATCTAAAAGAAATTTTTGAGCAATGTCTCAAAACAGGTCTGAAATTGAATCCTGATAAATGTCACTTTTTGGTCACCAAGGGTACTCTTCTTGGTCACATAGTATCTGCTGAAGGTATAACTGTTGACCCTGCAAAGGTTACACCTATTCTTTCCATGCCAATTCCACAAAGTCCAAAGGAAGTGCAAAGTTTCTTGGGCCATGCAGGGTATCACAAAAGATTCATTAGGATGTATTCAGAAATTGCTAAGCCCTTGTCAAGGCTTACTAGTAAAAAGATCCCTTTCTCATGGAGTGCTGAAGCTGACAAAGCATTTTGTGAACTAAAGTTGAGGCTATGTACTGCTCCACTTTTAAGTGTTCCTAATTGGTCATTGGAATTTCATGTGCATACAGATGCTAGTCTTCATGCTGTTGGTGCAGTTTTAGCTCAACCATCATCTCACAAAGTGGATAGACCTATCTCTTATGCCAGCAGATTACTCAACCAAGCTGAAAGGAATTATAGTACGACGGAAAGAGAAGGTTTGGCAATAGTATTTTCTCTTCAGAAGTTTAGACATTATCTCCTTGGTGTACATTTCATTGTTATCTCTGATCATCAGCCCTTGAAGTATTTGATAAACAAACCTAGAGTAGCTAGAAGGATTTGGAGATAGTTACTCCTATTTCAAGAATTTAATTTTGATATTCATATTAAGCCAGGAAAAGAGCACTACATGGCAGATCAAGTGTCTAGAACTGCAATGAGTGAAAAGGCAACAGGTATTAATGATGAACTGGTGGATAGCATCTTTTTCTAGTAGCAATTTGGACAGGTTGGTATGATGAAATTCTTCATGTTCTCACTACTGGAAAGATCCCAGAACACTTGGCACCTGTAGAAAAAAGAAGATTGCTTTTGAAAACCAAAGCATATTCTATCATAAATGGGAATTTATATAAATACTGCCAGGATGATATATTGAGAAGGTGTGTCTATCCAGAGGAGGTAAATCTTTTGCTAGAGGGAGCACACAGTGAAGGACACCTAAAGGGGGAAGAATTAGCTCATAGAATCATCCACAAAGGACTTTGGTGGCCTCATATTTTCAAGGATGCAATCAAGTTTGCTAAAGAATGCCACATCTGCCAGAGGTGTGCTCCCGCGCCAACCAGATTGAATTTTCAACCATTGGTCATATCTACAGGATGGCTCCCATTTGAACGATGGGGTCTTGATTTCATAGGGCCAATTAGCCCAACTGGTCAACCAGGAGGTAAAAGGTATATTTTGATGGCCACATGTTATGCCACTAAATGGATAGAGGCTAAAGCTACTGTGGACTGCACGGCTTTAATAGTAGCTAAATTTGTGTATACGTGTATTTTCTCAAGATTTGGTTGCCCACTGGAAATTACTAGTGATAGGGGCACACATTTTGTAAATCAATTGCTCCAGTTTATATTTGACAGGTACAAAATCTTCCATAAAAAGTCTTGTGCCTATTACCCAAGGGCAAATGGCCAAGCAGAGAGTTCCAACAAGATTTTGATTGGATTGCTTCGCAAATTATCTTTC
>CM035427.1:37387889-37447889 GCA_020310875.1 Ceratopteris richardii
AAGCCTATTGTAGGAGCTACTCTGTAGTGCGGATACAGAGGTTAGGCTTCTCAGTGGAGGGCTATGAGCACTATAGTGTAAGAGAGTGCCTAAAATTCTCTTTCTTTTCTGTGAGTCAGTATTAGTGTTAAGCTTTATTCTCTTGAGCAAATCTTGCCATTTGTATTGTTCTGGGTTAGACTGCATGTAATTGGCTCCCTTAAGATGATGGGAAGTCTCTGTGCATGGAGGTTATTCACTTGTTTGGTGGCATGTTAGCCCTAAGTTTGTACATTTGAGCATCACACTGCCCAACCTTGTAATCATCTGATTCGAATCAAGAAGTGTATGGTCCTCCTTGGTCAATTGTTGTTCATATTTTCTGAAGTATGTACCACTCTGTGCAATCCTTGTTATCTGCCTGCTCACAGAAATGTTAAAGGGTATACTTCCCTAAAGAGAACTCCCCTTGAGTAGGTGACGTATTGGATGTGTTAATCTTTAATCTCTACTTTTGTTAAAGGTAGATACCCCAGTACCTCCTCTAGAGGGTTTCTGCTTGAAGTTGTGGATCAAGGATGATGTGTTATGCATGATGCAACTCTTGGAAAATTCTACTATGAATGCTTCTAGTAGCTTACCTATATTTAAATAATTGTGACTATTCAGGGGTTGAAACCAAGCTAAGGCAGTACCCTTGAGGGTCAAACCAAATGCCTCGAAGTGGTTGAACAAGTCCTCAACCTATTCAGCTTTTAACACTTGTTTGAACTCGGCCACATGATCATATAGATCTCCTAACCCATCAAAGTAGTTTTTATTTTGACCACTTGAGAGGGCCTCAGGGTTCTTGGGTACTCTCAGGTTATAGGCAATGGAAAATCATGTTCATCTCTTTGTTGCCTATGTGCTATATGTCTCTCTCTTTCAGGTCTTTAATTTTCAAATTCTGATCTATCTCTACCCATAGTGTGTGCAAAGCTTACCTTAGGTCTGTCTTTGGCTCTTTCCCTCTGGTTTTTGTGAGCTTGGGATGATCCCACTCCTTGGATGCCTTGGGAAACATTAGACCTTGGTGGAGAGAAAATCAATTCGCCTTGCCAAGTGTATGCGTGCCTTCCATGCTCTGTTACCATTAATACTCTCTTCGATGTGTTGTCTTAATAAACCACCTTTTGAGGGGTATCAAGATCTTTAAATTCATATATTTTCACATTCCCTACTCTACTAGGTTGATCAGACTTAAACCTACAAAATGCTTCATCTGTCTCCCTATTCTAGAACAATCTTGTCCTACTTCTCCTTGCTCTAGGTCTCCTATCTCATTCTCAAGAATGATATTTCCAAACTCATCTGTCCTGTCTAGTAAGCTCGTAACCACATACATGGTTCCTTGCTTGTCAATGTAGGAGTCCTCTTCACTTGACCACTGGGTGTTCAGGTTTGAAGGGTTGATCAGGATTTTTGAGTTGGAAAAATGATTGCCTTAGACCATCCTCATAGATGTGTGCACTTAATTGGTTCGTCGTGATATATTCCAATTGCATCTTATAGGGACCTTCTGGTGTCTGTAAATAGGCAGTGCATGAGCTACCTACAAGTCTCTCCATGCTAAAAGACATTTCTGAATCACTTGTTTTTTAGCTTAGCACGTAGGGATAATCGCTAAATTGTTGTGCCTCAGAAGATCAGATGCTTTGTCTATCTCGGCCTAGGTGTCTACTTGATCTAAGGTTCATAAGCTTTATCTACTAGTCTCAATTTTCCCAAGTACAACTATGTTGCAATGTTCTTTTGAATCAATTACTTGTTCTTTTATAGAATTCTCTTGTATAATCTTAGCTTGAACCTGAGAAATTAGGGTTTTCTTGGACTTATGTCGTGCTTATCATCACCCTAATTAATCAATATCACTAATTGTATTTAACCTAAGCTAAGAATTGACTTAGGATTTAAGAATGATTCCAACCTCAAGTTTCTTCTCCTTTGATCACACTTGAATGCTTTGGATACACATTCCCAAACTTGCAATGCACCTTTCACGTCACTTTGATACCCTTGGATGGCTCTCAATAGACTTGTAAAAGTGTCAAGGTTAGATCAAGCTTAGCTCTAATTTATTTGATAGACAGTTTGATTCAAGCATCATTAAAGACTCTTTTTCCCCCTTTGTATTGGTCAAAATCCTTTTGAGCTCCCTTAGCTTCCCAATCCCACTTGAAGGTCAACTTCAAATTACTCAATCTAAAAAAATTGATTTTGGATGCAAAAGTTATGTCAAATCAGGCTTCTGGAGGTCAAAACAAACAAACAAGGTGTGTTAGAGAATCATGATTTTTCGAGAGTCATAAAACTAGAAAGTCGTGATTTTGTGCAAACCAAAATCCAAAAAGTCACGATTCTTTTCCCAATAAGTATCCAAAAATTCGCAATACTCTTTTCTTCTATCAAAAAGTCGCGATTTTCTCAGAAAGGTGCCTTGCAAAAATTCACGATTTCTTAAAAAATGGGAATGGAAAAAGTTGTGATTTCTTCAAAATTTGTCTTTCAAAAAGTCGCAAATTTCTCAAAAAGAAGATCGCATAAAATTCTGATTTTCTTGAAATTGGGTTACAAAAAGTCCCGATTTCTTGAGAGCCCAAAGGCTAAAAATTCACGATTTCTTCAAAAAGTCGCCTTGCAAAAATTTGCAATTTTCTCAAAATTTTGATGGCAGAAATTCACAATTTTTCTCAAACTCAAAGGCCATAAAGTCGTGAATTTCTCAAAAAGTGAAGGCCTAAAAGTCGCGATTTTCTTGTACTTAGAAAGCCAAAAAGTCATGAATTTTTCGCACTTATGGAACCAAAAATTTGCGATTTTCTTATAGCTAAAAAATAAAAAAAATTCACGATTTTTCACACTTAGTGAACCAGAAAAACGTGATTTTCTTTACACTTAGAAACCCAAAAATTCATGATTTTCTCAAAATTCATCTTCCAAAAATTCACGATTTCCTCAAAATCTTAATGGTAGAGATTCATAATTTTCTCAAAGGTTTTAGCCCAAAGATTCTTGATTTTCTCCAAGTCAAGAACCAAAGAATCCCAATTTTCTCCAACTTAGAAGACCAAAGATTCGTGATTTTCTCACAATTTGAAAACCAAAAATTCACGATTTTCTCACAATTTGGAAACCAAAAATTTGTGATTTTCTCACAATTTGAAAACCAAAGAAATGGGAATTTCTCCAAAGCCTAGAAACCAAAAAGTCAAGATTTTTTGAGATTCAAAGACCCAAAAAGTCGTGATTTCTTCACAGTCCCAAAACCAAAATGTCATGATTTTTAAAGTGACTTTAGGTGGGAATCAGAGATTCGTGAAATTAAAAATTTTTTGAAATTTCCAAAACGTCATGATTTTCTCCAAAAATTTGTGATCCTTTGAGAATTTTGGCAAGAACTTCAAAATCAAGTGTCGAGTCCTACGTGTCATGTAGAGGGTCTTAAAAAGCTTAGAAACTCACAAACACAAACACTTTACCTCTGTTTTTCTCTCTCGCATAGCCACAAATAAAAAATAAGGTGAAAATAGTGCGTATATGATCAAAAAAGAAACATTTCTATGAATATAAAGGTGGGAGAAGATAGTGATGATGATGATGATGAAGATGAAGATGGAAAATCAGAAACGTAACAGAAAATGACTATTTTTTACCTTCGAACTTTGCAAATCTATAATCTTACCATCACAATATTCATCCTCGAGCAATGCCCCCCAAAAACGATGCCAAAATTTGGTCTAGCTCAAATGTGATTACCACCCTCCTTTACTTGTCAATCTGTAGATATGTGAGGAGGATATGAAGATCGTGAGTAATCGTGGTGAGCAAATGTGAGTGACAAGCACATACATGCATGCACACACACACAAGGCAAGATAGGAACAATGGAAGCTTCTATTAGCAAGCTCAAAGAAAGTTTACAATACTCAAGAATAGGTTCGCTCTTCCACTAGCCAACCTCAAAAATGAGATCTCTAGATCTTTTTATAGTTTTATTGATTAGTTTTGGCCCTGTCCAGACCTACTGTCTGGCCTAGATAAGAACTAGGTTCCAATGCTTATTTACGGCCTTAAACGAAGTCTAAAAATTATGAAAATTAGTAGGTAAATACTGATGGAGAGTGTTAATCTCCAAAAGAACAAGCTATCCTTGATGTTAGACCACCTTTATATCAAGAATAGCTTTAAACTTCAACCAATTTTGGAAGACAAGTACCAAACTATCAAGACTTTAGCTAACTATGAAGAAAATCACTTCACAGGAAAGTTTGCTGCACATTACTCACTCATTAACTAATCAATTGTGTAAAGATTCTGATGAAACTTTGTAGAATGTGCCGTCAAAAGTTTGTGCACCTCCTCCAAGTTAAAACACTTCAAAAGCTTAAGTAGATTATGAGAAATGATCCAAACATTTTACCTATGTCTGAAACTACATTCTTGTAGAGTCGACTTTGACACCTGCAACTCCTAACACATAGTTCTCCCAAACTAGAACCCGTTTAAGTGAATGCTTTTAGCCATAGATGGCTTACCTTCCAACTTAGATTTTGACTCCTCATTTGTGTGAAACTTTACACTGTGCACTGAGATTTGATCAATTCTTTGATCATCGAGATTTTGCCTATTTCAGAAGACTCTCAACACTTTCTCACATATAGATGTTCCTACAGAAAATTCTCTCAGCCTGTTTGCAATTAGGCTCTTAAGCTTTAAGCATAGATAGATTAAAAATGAATTTAGATGTCTACAAAAGGATTTCTGATATAATCAAACATAGAAGGAGAACTGGAGAAAAGATCGATGCACAATTCTCTAAACATTCTTTTTATTCAACTCATCATGCATCTGATGGATGATACACACAATACTCATAATCTATTCTTCTCTATCTCATCTATCTTATCCAATACCACCATATATATATATATATATATATATATATATATATATATATATATATATATATATATATATATATATATATATATATATATATATATATATATATATATATATGAGTATTGATTCGTCATTACTTCAAGTATTTTGAAGTATTTACAAAACTAATGTACATATGTTTATAGAACTTTTCTTTCTGAACCTTCACCTCACTTCATGAAGTTAGACTTCAATCTTTTCTTCGTATCTCCATTTCTAAGCTTCATATAATCATCAATTATTGATTGTCTTTGTTAAAAGATGTATTTTTTGAAGCCTTTTTGAAGAAAAATAATTGTAAAATGACAAAAACTTGTAAAAATATTTATGCAACTGTTGTAAAAATAAGGAAGAGTCTTCCTTAAGTAGGATAGAATCTTATGTAATTTTTCTAGAATTTTTGGAAACTCCTAGATAGCATATTTTTAGAATAATAGAGGAAAGACTAAAATTCAAGTGTGAAAAGGGACACTTGAAAATGTATATAAGATAATTTCCTCTATTATGAGTTGGTTGGTTAATCATTTGTTTACATGCTATCCAAGTGAATAGAGAAAGAGTTTCTTGCTAAAAATCGTGTTTTCTCCTCTTTGTGTGGTTTCTTTGATTTGTGAGTTCAATTCTTGTGTATCCATGGAGATTTGTGAGCTTCTATTGTGTAATTCTATTGAATGTGTATGAAGAGAGCTGAATACTGATGTGTTGAGTGATAAGTTGATGAAGAAAGGTGCTGGAGATGAAAATCGTCTGTTTTCACAGAATCGCGATTGCCACGTTTGTATGGTACAAGTAATATTTTTGAGTTTTGACTTCATAATTGTGTTCTGCTGATGAAATAGCATGTATTAGACACCAAGATTGTGGAAAATGGTGGAGATTTGCTCAAGATAATCCAAACCCTAGAAATTCCTCTTCATTTTCACTATTCTCTGAAATTCAGCCATTATTCTCTTATTTCTTGGATTCTATCATCTAGAAGGGGCTGTGGTCTCTTGAATACTTCCAAGATTGACAAAATAAAGATGTATTGTTAATTCTTTATGCTAAATGATTGGAGAGGACAACTCCAAAGATCAATAACAAACATTTTTTGGCACCGTTGTCGGGGAATATTTCAAAAGCTTCATTGAAGTTGGACCTTGCTGGATCTTCTATTGTTGATGGTAACAAACACATGGAAAAGGTGACACTCTTTAATCAAGAAATGTGAACATGAAAAGGTAGATGCCTTTGTTTGTCTTTTGGGAAAAGAAAACAATAGATCATCTTTTAGAATTGGAAGTGATAAAATTTTTGTAAATTGATAGTTGCTCATCTCATTTTTTGAAGTAAAAGTGCAGGTGTGTGAAAAATTTGAATCAAGAAAGCTGAAGAGGAGATAACATGTGTCTATTCTTGCATTTTTAGAGTGCTTTTTGACCAAGTACTAGGCAAAAATATTGATCTTGGGAAGATAACATGGTTGCATTAAGGAAAAGTCAAGTAAAGTAGCTAGATGCAGGTAGAAAAGATTCATTTGTCAACCAAGTCAAAGCATTAATCTTGAAAAAAAGCTGATTTGCATTTTGAAGAAAAAATGTTTGAGTTTATCTTTGCAAAAATTGATACTTGCATTTCATAGCACAATTTTTCTTTTAGGAAATTTTCTCATGAACTGTTTTGATAGCTAGGGCATAAGAGAGTATAACCAATCAAGGAACACAGGATCAATAGATCACCAAACAAGAAACCCTAAGTGAAGTGTTTACCTTAATTTAGGGCAAAATACTAAAAAAATTCATAAAATTCATTAAAACAACCAAACAAATTTCTTTTCTTCTTAGGAATTTGGATTGAAGCTTTGTTGATGAGAGTAATGGGGACCAAGTGAAAGAAAAGCAAAAATTTATCAAAAAAATAGAAAATTGGAGAAACACGATTCTCTGCACAAAATCGCGATTCTCTGAGTGATGTTGTGATTTTGATGCAAAGGTACAAGCGTCTGTTGAATTGCAATGGGTAGAGGGTATTGAAGGGGAACAAAAGAAAAGAATACTCAAATTTGCACAAAATAAGAAGTACAGAAAAAACACGATTCTCTGCACAAAATCGCGATTTTCTGTAAGAGAAATTTTCTGAAATTTTCAACATATTTGGGTTTTTGGAGAAAGATAATTGCAAGAGATTTCATCAGAATTGGGTAAGTGAAATTGGACAAATGAAAGAGTGAAGAAAAGTAGAAATCACACAAAATCGCGATTTTCTGGACACTATAAAATCGTGGAATTGCAAGAAAAACTCATTTGAGTGAGTGTGAGAGCAAGCAAAAAAAAAATCACGATTTTTTGCAGCCAACTATTCTGAAGAAGTTTTCAATCAAGCAAGCAAGGTAAGGGGCCTCAATATTATTTCCTTACATTTGGTTACATTCTAGTGATCATAAAAGGCAGAAAATAGAAGTTATTAGAAAAACACGGAATCATGATTTTAAGTTCTGGAATTTTTTTGCAAAAAAATGAAAAGTTTTTGGTAAACACTTTCATTGCATGTTAAAAAATAGACAGGGCGATTCTATAGGTGAAATAAAACCTTAAAAATCTTTATCTAAAAATTTCCAAAAAAATTGATCAGAATCGCGATTCTGTAGTCAAACACAAAATCGCGATTCTTTGAACTAAGGACAAAATCGCGATTCTCAGAACACGATTTTCATAAGAAAATCGTGTTATTTACGATTGTAAGCAATCACGATTGTCTGGGAAGAAAATCGTGAAAAACACGATTTTGGACACAAAATCGTGAAAAACACGATTTTGAGTACAGAATCGTGAAAAACACGATTTTGAACACAAAATCGTGAAAAACACGATTTTGAGCACAGAATCGTGAAAAACACGATTTTGGAACACAGAATCGTGAAAAACACGATTTTGGACACAGAATCGTGAAAAACACGATTTTGAGTACAGAATCCTGAAAAACACGATTTTGAGTACAGAATCGTGAAAAACACGATCTCGAACACAGAATCGTGAAAAACACGATTTCGAACACAGAATCGTGAAAAACACGATTTTGAGTAGAAAATCGTGAAAAAACAGGATTTTAGTCAGAAAATTGTGAAAAATACGATTTTTGTTAGAAAATCGTGAAAAACACGATTTTGAGTAGAAAATCGTGAAAAAACACGATTTTAGTAAGAAAATCGTGAGAATTGGAAAAATTGGGAGCATCTAGACTCCAAGCCATTATGAGTATATATGTGGACAAGAAAAGGCAGAAAGCTTATCATGATGTTCACATAAAAGAAAAAGATCTACAGGAAGGAGATCTAGTTTTGGCTTACACAGTCAAAGAACATCAGAAAAAGTTCCAGAAAAAAGGACATGGACCGCATATTATACATCAGATAAGCAACAGTGGAGCCATTCAATTAGCTAACATAGACGGAGAAATCATGCCAAACTTCATAAGTGGATGTAGAGTTAAGAGGTATGATTGCCCATTAACTGTTGATGAATGGAGAAGGTTGCAACAAGCTCAAAACAGGAAAAGAGAAGAGGAAGACATTAGAAAAGAGGCTCAACAGGAAGCTATGGAAAGAATAAGAAAAATCAAAGAGCTTAGGGAAGTCTGTCTGTGTGAAACTCCTCTAAAACCAAAAGAACATGTGCCTGTGATGACAATGGATTTTCAAAATGAAAGCATTAGGGTTTTGATAGATTCTGGGGCACAAGTAAATTTGATTAGTTCAGCTTTGGTAAGTAAATTTAACACAAAAAGAACTAAAAGTAGAACCTTAATCAAAACTTTGGAAGGTCAAATAGTACAGAGCATGTCTTCACTATCTATTGAAGTTAAGTTCAATGAAGAATATATGAAAATAGATTGTGAAGAATGGCCAGATCATTTGATGTCTGAAAAAGTGATTTTAGGTCAACCATGGCTCCAACAAGGTAAAGTGATTTTGGATTTTGAAAAAATGAAGCTTAAATTGAACATAAATGACAAAAGGTTGTTAATATCTTTATTGAGTAATGAAGAACAGGAAATTCAATCAGATGTTCATGATATAAACCTGGAAGGATTCACTTTTGCATTTGAAGATACACAGACATTACCAATACAAATGTTGAATGATCAAGCTTCATATAACCAAAATCAGCAAAAGATTGGAAGAACAAAGAAGGGTGGAGAGATAGGAGGAAAGTGGCAATCATGGCATTGTCTAAAGCATCAAAACATCAAAACAAGAAGCACATGGAATTAAAGTCTACAGTAGGTCTGCTCATCAAAACATAAATCGAGGACAAAATGGATATGTGTTGCTCTAGCACAATGGTGAGAACCACGTTAAGAAGCTCCACCTCCTTAATGTCAATCCGCGGAAGAGATAGGAGTGATATGAAGATCGTGAATGTGAGATGAAGTGAAAGTGAAGGTGAGAAGCATAGAGATGCACACACACATACACACACACTACGAAGAGACAAGCAAGACACAATGGAAGGTGAGAAATCAACTCTATTACTCAAGAACACTATTACAAGCTCAAACTAGCTCTAAGCTCACACTAGCCAACATGAACCAACCTCAAAAATGAGCTCTCTAGCTCTTTTTATAGTTTCTAGACTAGTTTTGACCGGTTTCACATCTAGTGACCGGCATAGTTAAAAAATAGGTCCTAGAGGCTATTTGGATGGGTAAACGATGTCTAAAAATAACGAAAATTGGTACGAGAATTCTACCTAAGCTCCTCAAGCTCGAGGACTCCTCGGCTTGCACAAAATGGAGCTATGGATTACAAAATGGGGTTTTCTATGATACATATGTTACAATTAGTGATAATAATCACTGTTGAGTGTTGAAGAATTAACAAGAAACATATTTGTTTGGAAAATTGATCCGACTGGCTCCCTGTTCCGTCTTTACATGCTTCCGTGGCGCCTGTGCCTCTGGCTGCTTCCAACACCCCCCTCCCTCTCGCTTCTGTCGTCCCTGACAGAACCTTGTTGTGAGGTCTGCCGGATGTAGTTCTGTAGGAGGTCTTGAGCGAGGGTGTGCTCGGATATACGAATGCCTCGGGCTAGATCAGCCTCGAGTTTCTCCCAGTTGATAGGTTGCGGCTCGTCTGGTGGTGGGAGCTGATAATGTGTGGAGTACACTATTCGTTCACAGGCGAATAATTGCAATAAGTGTGTGGGCCTGCTTATAAATACCTCTGAATGGTACTCCCAAAAGCCGGTGGTGAACATTTCTTCGAATGTCTGCTTGTAGCATGCCGGTAGGTATTTGATCCTGCAGTGCCAGGCATAACACACCCGTAGCGATGGCGTTGTGCTCATATCATAGACTAAATCAAAGTTGCCATGCTCGAAGCCCGGGGTGTTTACATGGGGAGCCTTGATGCGTCGGAAGACTTTAAAGATCATCTGCATCATGTCAAAGATTTTGACAGTCATGTGCGCGGCAATATCATCCATATGCTTTAACCTAGGGAGCCAGTGGCGGATCGTCGCCATCATGTAGCCTACTGTGGGTAACTCGATTGGGGGCTTGAAGTAGGGATAGTTCAACCAGTCTTGGCACTGCTTATTGTTTTGTACCTTAATAGCGAATGCAGTCCAAGAGCGGCGTCGTGGTACTGGTCCCCAGCACGGGTTAAATTTTAAGTGCAGCGGCGCTTTCACCCACGTGCTCATCATCTCTGGATAGTTTTGTAATAGATCTTTGCGCCAGTCTGGTTGAAGGATTTCACCTCTCTGCGCCCTTGGTGGCAAGTCTTCTGGTTCGAATTGAGTGGCATGCGTTGGTTTCATACCTGTTTCTTTCTCTATGGCTGACTGATATTCGGCCATTAACATGAAGTACGGTTTATATTGAAGCTCGTGCCCAGATATGTACCTTCGCGGGGCCAATTGAGCAAAGAATGGTGACTGTAAAATCCTCTCTTCAATCATGGCCATGGCATGTAGTTGTGCCTCTACTCTGGCCGAGTGTGTCGTTCCGAGTTCTTCAACTGTCTTCATCCACGCGGGAGTAGGTAATTCATAGGTCATCTGGCCTTCGGCCGTGACACGTCCGCCTGGGATGGGTATCGGTTCGTATGCCTCTTCAAATGTTTCCTCCACCGGGATAGTGACGATTTCTTCCTCAGCTGGTAGCTCAGGTGGGGAGTCTGGCCTTGGTGGTGCTTCATAGGCTGCGATTCTAGATTCAAGATTTGTTACCTGGGCCCGGAGTGCGTTGAGTTCCTCTAAAATTTCAGGGGCAGGGTCCACAGGTGCTGGTAATTCTGCTGCTACTTGTACTTGTTGTGTTGCCGGTTCTCTGAGCTGTAGCAGCTTGTGATCTTCCTTTAACTTTTGGTGCTCTTCGTTCATACGATCATAGTCCTCGAGCAATCGCACATGATCATCTAGCAACATCCGCATCGATTCAGATGGGATTGCTTTGAATTTGCTAGGACTTAAGGGTTGGTCTGGGTGGTCCAAAGCCGCTTCCAAATTCTCTCTATTCTGCTCTTGGAGTCTCTGGTTCTCCTCTTTTGTTGCGGCTAAGTGTCTTCTTAGTAAGCCCATATTTCTAGTGAGCGTTGCATTGCGGACGGTTTGGGCTCGAAGGAGGTTGTCCAAATCCGCAGTGGCCTCTTTTGTTTTCTCCTCACTTTCTAGTTCTAATTTGTGATAGGCCTCTCGTAAATCTTGGTATCGGCTGTTCAGTGAGGCATTCTCAATTGATAACGAATTAAGCTGCGTTTGTAGTTCATTCGTCGTTCTCTGCAGCTGTTGATAGTTGGTGCCGAGTGATGCAAACTCATCGCGGACTTGTGTCATGCATGTGAACATGTGTTGAAATGCGGTGTCTATGGCGGGTGATAATAGTAATGGAGTGCTAATTGAAGATGCAGTGGAATTAGATGCATCGGGGATGGGGAATGGGGTTGGGAAGGTGGATGCAGTGGTGATTGTGGAAAATTGTGACGTGCCTAAATATGAGGGTGCTGTGAGTGGAGTGGGTGTTGGTGAGGTGGATGGTGATATGTCCATGCCATTGGATGTGTCAAGTGCGGTGACTGTGAAAAGCGGTATGTAAGTGGGTGGTTGTGCAGGTGTGAAGACGGGATTTACAAATGTAGAGTAAGTTACAGGGGGGATAGCTGGAGCAGCTTGGTGAAAAGGGGAAATGGGGGTTATGGTGGGTTGAGGAGGTGAAACTGGTGAGAAGGTTAGTGGGGTTAGAAAGGTGAAAGGGTGTCTTAAAGGTGGGGGAAACGCTGGGAAGGATGAAGGGGTGAAGGGATTAACATATGGATGCGGAGGGTTGGGTGTGGCCATGGAAGTATGAATTGGCAGGGCAAAGGGTGCGGTTGTGTTGCCTTGAACTGGTGTGGATGTGGGGGAAGTGGGTGGGTGTGCGGGGGATACAGGATGGGTTGGTGAAAGATGAGGTGAGAGAGGAGTAGAGGGCGTGGATATTATTTCGAAGATAGTAGTGGTATGTACAACAGTGGTACATGGTGGGGAATCTACAAGGATGGGTTCTGCGGTCGATGAACTTTCGGGGACGAGGCGTGCCTCCCTGACTTGTGCTGGAGACTGAGCTCCTGTTGGTACGCGAATATACTCTCCGGGTTTTGAAAGTAGTCGCACTCGGCGGGGATCAAACTGTGGTAGTTGCTTTCTTTGTAAAAACCTGAGTGCTTCATGGGAGCCTACTGATTTGACTAACTCCCTGAACCCTCTGATGTATGCATCTTCGAATCCTCCGGAGATGAGTTCCTGTTCAATTAATGCCTGGCTCTCCTCTTCAGTTAGCTTCTTCCGGGCCCAGACTTTCTCCATGGTACGATATAATTTCTTTATGGCCAGCGTGTACGCTGCGGCTTCGAAAGTCTCTTCTTCATATGTGCTGGTGTCGCCGTGTGTGTCAGTCTGTTGGCCTTGACCATCTGTCTGTCCGTCATGTGAGCCCTGGCTGGCTTCATCGTCGCCTTCCTCGTCGTCTGTTTCGGTTCTTTCTTCTTCAGAGCTCGACACAGCTTGTCCCTGTGGCAGATCTCGCGGTGTGGTAGGGTAGCTGGGACGTTCATATTCTTGGGAGAACCACTGTGCTTCTGAATACTGGAATTCGTTTGAGAATGCATCAGGCATCTCAAAATCAAATGTTGTGTTTATTGGGTCGGCCTCCATAGGTGGTAATGGGAAAGAAAAGGCCTCCGCACCAATAGTTGTGGGAGCTTCTGCTGTTGTGGTGGTGGGTTCTGTGGTGGCAGCTGCCTGAGGTGCAGCGGTACTAGTGGTGGCCTCCGTAACCACTGGTCTAGACAACCTTATGCGAATAGGTTGTACTGTGGGAGCCGCTTCTGTCTGTGGTCGCTCTGGAGAGGGTTGTGGTGATGGCGACTCTGGCACTTGAAGGCAAGGGATGGTGCCTCTTATGCGCTTACCTGCCCGTGTTCGACTGGGCTTCCTGGCTTTCTTCGTTGTGCCTTTGAATGCCTTCAGTTCTTCTCCTGTTAATGCACGCTCGATGGGCAAGTCATATGCTAAGCACATATACACAATTCTAGTGAGTGCACAACACCCATTAAGTACTTTCTTGTGCTCCCATCTGTGTTGTGCCAGATACATTTGATCTATGATCCAGCTTGCCAGATCAACAGTTTGAGGTCCCGTGCATGCCAAATACAATCCGAACCAAATTCGTTTATGGGGCATGGTAAATCTGTCCTGAGCGGGAAATGCAAAATGTTGCATGCATATCCTTAGTGGCTTCGACAGCTCAGGTGTAATTGCCGAAATCTCCTCCCACTTCGTGACGTCCCCACGTTTCATCGGTTCTGGAATTAATCTCTCTCGATCTGTGGGTGTGTGGGTGCCATGAATTTTGATGGCCGCTCTGATTAACTCCTTAGATAGGTAAAACCTTTTGTAAGGTGGATCATCCACTAGAGTAGGCAATATGAAGGTCCCTGGGATGTCCTTATTTTCTGAGGCCAGTAGGGTAGTGATTAAGTAGTAGCACCTGTAAAAATCCGGTTTGGGCAGAGGATCACTGAAATACTCCGTGAAGCCGGCTCTAGCCCAAACATGAGTTAGGTCCTGGGTGTTCTGGAGGTCTTCGAACTCTCTGGAGAAGAATTGGTATTTTCCCCACGTGCGGTTATCAAACGTCAAATTGGATTCAAATATGAAATCCGCATCCGCTAAGGGTCCTGCAAGTCCCTGAAACCAGTGGGAGTTGCGGTGTATCTTTTCTGTGTAGCCCATAGGTGGGTTGTCAATCGGCATGGGCCCTGGAAATCCTTGGAATTCCGGCGGTGGAGCAGTCGGGTGGGATTCTGCTCGTAACACGTTGATGGGCACTGCAGCTACACTGGGGCCTGCACCTGATGGTCCTTCGTCGGTTTGCATGATGCCTGGTGTGTTAATGAGAAAGATCTGCTACAAAAGATTAACACATTAGCATGGAAATTAATTATGATCCCATGAAAGTGAGACCGCAATCCTTTTCCATAACTGATGCGTAACCCGTGTAGCCACGTGCTGTGATGTGATGGATGCAATGCCTCTTGGAGTACTAGTGCAGGTCTCTAGACACCTACACGTTTCAGATCATGCATACATTTCTTGATGAGACAAAATTATGAGTGATGTGTGATGATGGTGGGTGAATTTATACAAGGTTTAAAGGTTAGTGATTTATTACAAGGTTGTATGTTAGTCGGGGGGGTAGTTTTGTCAGACATGGGGTTAGGGGGAGACGGTTGGACACGCTTCGGTATCCATTTCCTAAGAGTCTTTGAGTGGGTGGTGAGTTTCGGCTGAGGGGCAAAAGGTAGTATCGGGTGTGGAGGTATTGAGGGATGAAAAGATTTGTGAGGAGTATATATTACATGGCTTAAGGGTTGAGTTATGATACATGATTTGGGTACCCAAATCTGCGTGGGTGTGGGTCTATGGGTAAGGTATTTCTTGGCGATCCACATTTGTCGAATGCTCGGACCTATAGAAGAAGGTCGAGGGGACTTTGGATGCTGATTCTGCTTCTGTTGAAACTTTGTCCTGTTCTTGTCTGCAGTGTAGCGAATAGCCTGTGGTTGCTGTCCTTTTGGCACCCATATTTGTTTTGTGCCACTTGTTCTGTGACGTTGATACTGCTGCTTTCTTTGCCACGTCTGGTGGTGTCGTCGGTCTGGGTTCCTCTGTTGTGGTTGACTCTGTCGTGGTTGAGGTTGAGAGGTCGGATGGACACTCTGCTTTGGAAAAGAAGGGAGTTCCAACACTTGCGTGACCTGCCCATTAGGAAGTGATGCGTTCTTTAACTTTAATCTAGGCCAGTCCGCAACAAGTTTGGAAGGATGAGCACCGCAGGGTGTCGTGCTCATTTGGCCGCTGATGCAACCCACCTGACCGCTGATTGTGTTCATCTGCCCTAGCGGTTGGGTAGCTGCCCCTTCTAGTTTGCAGGAAGTCCCAGGAAAGATCTCCTTTCGTCCTTCTGATTGACAACTGTCCATAGCCAATCCAGAGTGGGTTGGTGTAGACGTGGCGTGACTGAGCTGATCAAAGATCTTCTGGTCTTCCGTCGCATGTGTTTCATAGGGTCTAAGATCACAACCGTTAGGCGGAATTCCATTAGGGAAGTCAAGCGGTATCACTCGCTTCTGCTCTAAGGTTCCAATCTGTAAGGAGCCTTGTCTAAGATTTAGGTCCACTGAGTGATCGTATAGCCAATCTTGGCCAAGGATTAGGGGTTCTATCAGGTCGTCATCATGGCACACTAGTAGCTTCGCTGTCATGGTCACATCCTTAATGAGGATAGGAAGGTCCACCTCACCCATGCAAGGGGTTTCCATGCCTCCTAGCCCTATGAGGTATGCCTCAATTGGCCGCATTTCTATTCCTGAATCCTTATAGTGGGACCATCTAATCGCACTAGTCGCAGCACCTGAATCAATTAAAGCCCTGAGCTCTTGGCAAGGGTTGCCGTGCTCTAGCCTAACTGTAATGAATGGTCTCCTGTCCACTATACTAGGATGAGTGGTTGACTTTACTTGACACATGGCCATGGGATATCTGGGTGTAGTTTCCAGATGGTCATAATGTTTTCTCCCTAGTCCTTGTCTTCTTAGCTTCATGCGCTTAATGCGTTCTATTGCTTCTGCCTGAGCTTCCGCTCGTATTCTATTTTCTTCCTCCTTACGCTTCTTTGCCAACGTGAGTCGTCTAAGCATATCCTCCGTAAGAGGTTCCTGATATAGCCGGACTCTACAGCCACTAATATAATTAGGCATTATATCTCCTTCTAAGGTGGCTAACTGTACTGCGCCACTTGTTGAGAGTCGGTTAATGATCATAGGTCCATAACCTCGCTTTTCTAACTTACGTGCGTGCTGTTTCAGCGTATATACTAGAACTAAATCTCCTTCTTTTAGGCCTTTATCTTTCACATGTGCATCAAAATATGCTTTCTGTCGCTTCTTCGCTGCATATATTCCTGCTGCTGCCTTGAGCCTGGTTTCTCCTAATCGTTCCAAGTCCATTATTCTCGCTGATAATTCATGGCCGGTCCACTGATGTTCTTGTGCAACCTTAAGGGTCGGTATCAAGAAGTCCAAAGGAAGCACAGCATTCTGACCAAAAACCATCTGAAAGGGAGTTGCATTGAGTACGGTCTTGTAGGCCACTCGATATGCCCAAACAGCGTGGTGTAACTGTTTGTCCCAATCTGAACGTTTGTTGTTCACTAGTTTCGTCAGTACGTTAAAAAGTATCTTGTTAGTGCTTTCAGCCTGACCATTGGCCTGAGGATGATATGGTGCGGATTTCTTGTGAATCACCATAAAATCCTGTAACAAATATTCAATGACTTGGTTTAAAAAGTGAGTTCCTCGATCGCTCACTAACTCTATAGGCAATCCATATCTTGTAAAGACATTTTCAAATAAGAATTTTGCAGTTGTGTGTGCATCATTCTTTTTCGTGGCTTTTGCCTCTACCCATTTCGTGAGATAATCCGTGGCAACAATAATATATTCCGCATGTGTACCTTTTGCAGGGGGGTTAATGGGTCCTACAAAGTCTATACCCCACTTTGAAAATGCACGTCCGCCCATCATGGGTTTCAATGGCATTTCATCTCTGCGAGTAGGAAACTGAGTTCTTTGGCACACGTCACATCTCTTTACATAGGTATGAGCATCCATGTGAAGAGTGGGCCACCATAATCCTGCAAAGAGGATGGCTTTGATTATCCTATCGGGTCCAAAATGACCTCCTGCAACACCTTGGTGTGCAGTCTCTAGTATGCTCAGATAATCGCTCTCATGAACACATTGTCTTAGATATCCATCTCGTCCTCTTTTGTATAGGTTATCGCCAATAAGAGAATAGTCGTGAGCTTCCTGCTCCAGACTACGTTGTCGAGCTAAAGTCATGCCTTGAGGGAATGTGTTCGTCCTCAAGTATGTCACTAAAGGTTCACTCCAGTCTGGTGTGAGAGACACGTGATAGAGTGTAGCATGCTCTAATGGTGGTCTTTCACAACACACCTGACATTCTTTACACAACTTGTAGACATCTGCTTCCATAGAAGGCCAATATACTCCTAATCTCTGCAGAGTCTGTAGTGTTCGATGTTTTGAATGATGTTGCTTTAGTGCACCTATGTGTGCTAATTGCAACCAATTCGCGTGTTCTGATTCATCTACACAACAAGCAAGAATCTTTTGATTATCCTGTTTATATATGCTTCCTGCTAAGATTTGGTATCTCTGAGACTTGGTAATCTCTCCCTCTTTGATCTTTATCCTAGGGTTCTTGGGTCCATATGTGAGAATAGGGACTATAGACCTAGCCCATTCTGGTGCTATCTCAAGGTTAAACAAGTATGCATCTGGTAATTCATCCGCTACTCCTTGAGGAGCTTCTCCTAAGGTTAATCTTGAAAGGTGGTCAGCTCTAAGATGTGTCTTTCCTTTCCTGACTACTACTTCAAAATCATACTCCATGAGTAATAGAAACCAACGTATCAGTCGTCCCGTGTTACATGGTTTGTTGACTAAGTACAATAGGGCTTGATGATCTGTAAAAAACTTGAATTTGTTGGCCAACAAGTAGTGCCTGAATTTCTTTACTGCGTAGATCATCCCTAATCCCTCTCGTTCCGTCGTGGTGTAATTTCTTTCTGCTGCGTTCAATTGTCTGCTCGCGTAAGCTATGGGGAGATCTATGTTACCTTCACTCGTGGGTTGTGCTAACACACATCCTATGGCATAATTGGATGCATCCACATGTACATGGAATGGCTTATTCCAATCTGGGGTGGTCAATATAGGTGCTGAGCACAAGCGTCTTTTAAGTTCATTGAATGAATTTTCACATTCATCTGTCCACTCAAAATTGGTTAAAAGAGAGTACAATGGCTTGGCTATGATTGCATACATGTGTATGAATCTCCTATAATATCCGCAATGGCCCATAAATGCCTGTACCTCCTTCACATTAGTTGGTCTAGGTAATTCTGCAATTACCTTCACCTTTTCTTCATCCGTAGAGATTCCATTTTTTGACACAATGTGTCCTAGAATTTTGCCTTGCCTGACCATGAAAACGCACTTTTCAGGGTTCAAACAAACCTGATATTCTCGACATTTGTCAAATATTTGTCTTAACTCTGGGATATGTGTCTGTCTTACATTAGAATGAGCACATATGTCATCGACATAAACTTCCAAGCTCTTGCGTAAGAATTCCTTAAAAACATGACACATGAGTCGCTGGAAAGTGGCGGGTGCATTTGTTAAGCCGAATGGCATTACACGAAATGCAAATATGCCCCATTCAGTGGCAAAAGCCGTCTTATGTTGATCTTCTGGAGCAATGGCTACTTGATTATAGCCTGAAAATCCATCAAGAAAGCTGTAAACTTCCTTGCCCGCAACTCTTTCCAATAAGTGTTCCGTGATAGGAAGAGGATAACTGTCTCTAATCGTAGCGGCATTAACTTTTTTAAGGTTAATACACACACGCAATTTTCCATTCTTCTTGGGCACAACCACAATGGGGGATACCCATTCGGTATGCTCAATTTCGTAAATGAATCCTGCTTCTATCAAGCGATCTATCTCCTCTTTAATCTTCGCAGCGTAGTTATCATTGTACGTGTATGGTTTCTGTTTCGTAGGTTTTGCATCTGGAGTCATAGGGATTCTATGAGAGCATATATCTGGATCTACTCCTTTCAAATCTTTGTAACTCCAAGCAAAAACATCTCTATATTCGCGTAATAGGGCCACTAATTCTTCTTCTTCTTCGGTTGTCAAATCATGCCCTATGTAGGTACATTTTTCTTCTTCTCCTTCTATGGCTACTATTATTTTCTTGGTTTTCTCTCGGTTATCATATACTTGTCCATCATTCACCTTTCTATTGGGCATTCGTACCATGATTCTTCTATCTTCGATTTCATATTTCTTGAAGTTCTCGGGTACTTCAAATAAGGATTCTTCTTTTTCTGTCATGGTTTCTTTCTTCTTTCTTTTCTTACCTTCACTCTTAGTAGTCACTTCTGTGGCTAACCTCACCTCATTCGTAATTTCCTCGTGTCTCTGAGTGTGAGTCTCTACTTCGAAGAAATATTCTTCCTCGGATGCAAAGGGTGAATCCATGATAATTGATTCTAAATCAAAATCGCTTGCATCCTCAAATGCATCAGTGTTCGGTTCACACTCTTCTAAAATTGCATCGCACATGATTGGCTCTATCGTGAAAACTGAAATGTCATAGCCATCCTCGTCACACTGGGGAGTCCATTGTTCTTCATTGATGGATACATCCATGGTTGCTAGGATTTCTGCCCAACCATGGGGTTCAAACTCTTCGTCTGGGAATACTACAGGTGCATAGGCTGGATCTTGAAGGGTTCGTGGATTTTGTTCTGCACCTAAGGTCCTTGCTTCTAATCGTTCTTCCTCTTGTTTGGCTACCTTACACATCCATAAATGAGTATCCTCATGCAACCAAGAAGGATCTGATTCTAATGAGTGCACGGATTCCGTCTCTACTGGTGTCTTATGGATGGTATTCCATTGTATCGGGGGTACGTCTCTATGTGAATAGTCTTTAAGATTGACTTTGGTAGTCACTCCTAAATGTTGCAAGTACAAAGAATTGGTTCCCCAATCTTGTACAATTTGCAACTGACGCATGAATGGTCGTCCCAATATCATCTCATAAGCATGATTTTTTGCAAAGTCACAAATGGCAAAGGTATGCTCAAATTCTACACCACAAGTGGTGAGAGATATACCTTCTAGTAAGCCTAATGGTTTTTCTATGTGTCCATCGGCCATTTGTAGCTTCATCCTGGTGGGTCTTAATGCTGGCTTACCCCAACGTTTCCATAAAGCGGTGGTAGCGATGGCTACTCCGGCTCCTGAATCTAAGATGGCTTTCGTGGTGTAGCCCTGATGGGTTATTGGAAGATAAGTGTTACCTTCCTCTCCTTCACTTACATCTCCGATCTTTTCTATGGGTATCTCTGGTACCTTATTATGTGATCCTATCTGAGAGGGTGTGGTAGCAAGCTCGGGGAATTGATTTGCTACATGCTTCCACAATTCTGGTTTTACCTTTAACAACTCCTTCAGAGTGAGATTACACTGTACTTTAGTGTTCTTGATCACTTCCGTGTTTCTAGGGACTACTGATTCTTCATTCCTCACTATTATCGTGGGTGCTCTCATACTAATAGACTTTGCTTCCCAAGGTCCTGTGAACTGAGGTAATTCTTGTAAAGAATTAGATCCAAATCCTGTGGGTTCACTCAGTTGTTCTTCCTCTACCTCATCATATATAGAGGGAATGTCTTGGGGGAATTGCTCCTGCAAATCATTTATTTCTTGAATAGGAGGATGAGTTCCTTGTTCTTTTCTCCATTTCTCTTCTTGTATTTCCCGTAAAAATTCATGAGAGTACCTATGTATAGAAGACGAATTGTCTTGACTTTCTGTATTGGGTACTTGAGACAGGGATGGTGCATTCCTTTCCTGTGTCTCTGGGACAATAGGGTTCCTAGGCTGATCCTTTTTCTCTTTGCTTTCTATCAAATCTTCTAGCCTCTCCATTAGTCCTTGAAAATGTAATTCAGGTTTTGCCATGTTATTCCAATTAAGATATCTAGAGGCTTCGAACAAAGCTTGTGCTAGTTCTACCATCTTCATGCAAAGTTTAGTTCTCTCAATTTCCAGATCAGCTCGAGGGTAGTTTTTGCTCATTTCAGCTACCTGAGGTCCCTCTTTTAATCTAGCCTGATATGCACGAAACATCATGTCTAGATTCTCTGGTATGGGTTCCGCTAAAACTGATCCTGACTTCTGAGCTGGGTTCTCTTGATTCAATTCCTGTGAGGTCAATTCTTGGATTTTGGCTCTAGATTCCTTTAAACTTCCTTCCAACTCAGTTATCTTTTTACTCCATTTTCTCTTAATTCTTTCTCTAGAATCTTTCCAAGATTTTGTCTTTTTGCTGCTAGATTCTGCAACTTCACTGGTTTCGGCTACTTTCTCTTGATTAAGCTTTTGGTTCTGTAAGAGCGCCTGGGCTCTTGTTATAGCTTGGATAGGCACGTATGTAGGGTTGGATCCATCTGCATTATTTACAATACCTATCACGTTGATCGGTGTCACATTCGAAGGGTTAACTGGGTTCTTAGGACAATCTTTGATTATGTGCTCTTTGCCACAATCGGCACAAAAGCCTTGTATGTTATAGCACTGTGATTGCCTTGCTATTGGGGGATGTGGACAATCCTTTATGAAGTGATCTCCTTGACACCTAAAGCATGGTCCTCTAGGGCCCTGTGGTCTCTGTTGTCTCAATTGGGGCCGTGGGTTTGGGTTTGCGTACATCACATTAGCATAGTCTGGCTCCCAACTAGGTTCCATTGGTGGACTATCATAATGATATGTCTCCACGTGTTCTGGTGACTCTGTGTAATATGCGGGTGGACTATCGACATGCGTAGAGTCAAAACTGTTTGAGTGTGGGTCACTCTCTGTGATCAAGGGTGACGAAGGCACTAAAGCCCTACTTAGGTTCTCTTCTGCAACAGCATATTTGACTGAGATGACATTCGCTGGTGGAGGTGGCTGCTGAGCTAAGACGGGTTGAGGTCTTTAATGAGCCTGGTATGGGTAGTTCTGAGGAGGCCTATAGTAATAAGGCTGAGCATTGTATTGGCCTTGATACCTACCTGGCTGTGCGTATGCTTGCGGGCAGTTCTGTCTCACGGTTTGTTTGTTGTATGGGCAGTCCTGAGCCGTATGATTCGTGTATCTTCTCTCAATTGTACAGTATTGGCCACTAGGGTTGGCTTGTGGTTGTGTTGAGTTTGGACACACATTTGCCATATGATCACCGCCACAGGTGTAACAACGCTTGTTTGTGAGCACCCTCGGTTTACTAGAAACTCCTAGTTTCTGGGCCACTTTTTCTGCTAGGTCCTCTATCGAATTAGACAATTTTGTGGATGCTAGAGAAGAACAATCTGAGTCCTTATAGACCTTTGAGAGTTCTAATTCATCTCCTAGGTTGTCCTCGATGTCTATACATATTCTTACACACTCCTCTAGCGTTCTCGGTTCTTTTAGGTACACATAGGAGCGTAGTTTAGAGCTCAACAAGCCATCTAGAAACAATGACACTTGTTTAGCTTGTGAGGGTAGCTCTTGCATTGGACATCGTTCAACATATTGTCTAAACCTACGTCCTGCCAGTCTAACTGTTTCCTGAGGGGTTTGTTTAAAGCTATGAATCAACGAAGACGTGTCATGTCTAACCCCACTTTTAGAGAATTCGGTGATGAATGACTCTAAGAAGTGATGGATGTCTCTAAATTGCCTTTGTTGCAAAGGTTGGAACCAAGTTAAAGCGGTGTTCTTTAACGTTAGCCCAAATGCGTTGTATTGCGTGAACATGTCTTCGACCTGTTCTGCTCTTAGTACTTGCTTGAATTCTGCGACGTGGTCATAGGGATCTCCTGTCCCATCAAAATAATTTTTCATGGATTTTACTAATTGAGTGGGTCTCAATACTCTTGCGTGTTCACGTGGTCTAGGTAGAGGAAAATCATCTCTACCACCTGGTATTCCATGATCTCCTTTTCTATCCGTGGTTGTTCTATCTCTCCCTACGGGGTGAGTGAAACTTACTTCGGGTCTTTCTTTATTCTTTTCTCTTTGATTTCCAAAGGCTGATGATGTTCCTGCCCCTTGTTGACTTGTATTCATGTTCGTTCTAGATGGAGGGAATACCAATTCACCTCTCCATGTGTATGTGTTTCTAGCGTGGTCAGGCACCACAAAGACTCTTTCTGAAGTTTCATCCAGGTATACAACCTTTCCAAGTGTATCCGGGTCCTTGAACTCGTATATTGTGATGATACCTGCCTCACTAGGGTGTTCCTTTCTGTACCTCCAAAAGGCTTCATCTGTCTCTTTATTTACAAACAACTCTATGCTTCTGTTGTCCTGAGGGATCCATTCCGGGATTAGTACTCTTGTTAGTACAGATTTCCCTCTAGGTGTTCTAGGTTCTTCTAACGGTTCCTTTCCTTGAGATTTTGCTTCCGTCTCTGGTTGAATCATGCCAAACTCATTGGTATTGTTCGGCTGCGTACTTAAGACGTACATTGTTCCTTCCTTGTCTATGTATGCGTCTCTCTCAAATTTCACCACTGGACGTTCCAATCCAATGGGTTGATCAGGGTTGTGCAGTTGCACCACTTGCCTTCGCAAACCATCCTCATAGATGCGAGCATCTAATCGGTTGGTTCGGAGAAACACTAATTGCGTTCTGTAGGGTCCTTCTGGTTTTTCTAAGTATGCTACATTTGACCCTACTTCTGGTCTATCTGTGCTAAATGCCATGTCTGAATCACTAGTGTCTGAGCTCTCGTAGGGATAATTACTATTCAATTGCTGAGCCCACGATCGTGCAGTAGTTCTTACACTTGCCTCTGATGATCTAAGGCTTCGTCGGTCTGACTTGCCTATATGTTTGCCTGATCTAAGGTTCATTAATTTTCTCCCTAGCTCACTTAATTACACACTTAGATCGTCTCTGATTCTTTGTTATTCTTTTTGTTTCTTTTTAAAGGTCTTTAAGTTCTTGTCTTAATGTATGCGTCAGGAATTCGACTTTCCGTTGTAACTTTGAGTTCTCGTTCCGTCAGACTTAGGTTCTTTCCTTTAGGGTTTTCGCGTCACACACACCTTTAGTCTTGGACTTGAAAAAATTAAATATCTTGAACTTGAGGCGTTCCTATAGTCGTTAATCCACAATGCTAACGCTTATCCTAAGCAAAAAATTGACTGAGGGGGTTGAGTAATCTTCCAACCTCGAGTCGGCTTGTCTGTTGCTCTGATGCCCTGTTGCCCAAGAAGCCGCGCTTCCCAAGCTCTACTGTCTTCACTGCCTTGCTTGCTTGCCTTTGATTGCCTTTGCTAGACCTGGAAAATTCCAATGTTAGACCAATTCACAAGATGATCAAATACTTGAGTACATATACCATTTAAGTCCCTTCCCTTTTTTTGCCCAAATTTTCAATGTGTACCCCCTGGCTTCCTAGTCCCTAACTGAGTGAACCTCAAAATAGCTTATCCAAAATTAGATGTATTCTTTATGAAAAAAACAGTTGAGGTCACGTAGTACTCGTCACGAGCTTTCTAATGAGCTATTAAGCTCAAAAAACGGACTTCGGATGAAAAAGTTATGAGCGTTCAGGCCCTGGGGGGTAAAAACTGACAAACAGGTTTTTCTCTAAATATGAGCTAAGGGGTCTCCTATGAGTCTAATGGTCCAAAAATTTCTCAAAAATTCCCTCAAAATTGGTCAAAAATTGAAGTCCAAAATTTGCGATGGGGGTGCACAATCGCGATGGTCTGGGACCGTCGCGATGGTCCGAGCGAACCGTCGCGATGGCGTGAGGTTTGGACAGTCGCGATGGTGCGAAAAGGCGAACCGTCGCGATGGCCCGAAGTGAACGATCGCGATGGCGTGAGGTCGAACCGTCGCGATGGCCCGAAGTGAACAATCGCGATGGCGTGGAAATGGACCGTCGCGATGGTCCGGAAAATGAACCGTCGCGATGGTGCGGTCAACGGTCAAAGGTGAACCGTCGCGATGGTGTAAGGTTGAACCGTCGCGATGGCTCGATCAAGCGGACAATCGCGATGGCGCGGTCAACGGTCAACGGGGAACAATCGCGATGGTCCGAGGTGAACCGTCGCGATGGTCCGCGATGCGATGGCTTGAGCCAATCGCGATGGTCCGAATTTTTGAAGTGTCGCGATGGTCCAAAAAATGAACCGTCGCGATGGTCTATCGTGACACGTGGCACTGTCGTGGCGATGGCGTGAGCCAATCGCGATGGTCCGGGGTCAACTGAACAATCGCGATGGTCCAAGTGGACCGTCGCGATGGCTCAAGTGAACCGTCGCGATGGTCCGAAAAAGCGAACCGTCGCGATGGTTCGGCCGAGCCGTCGCGATGGCGTGAGCCAATCGCGATGGTGCGACACAATCGCGATGGTCCGAGCCAATCGCGATGGTCCACCAAACAACGAATTTTTGAAATGCAAAAATGGTTCCGTGTATGCGCAGGGCTCGCCTACCTCGTGGTGTGGTCGCCTACCTCAAAGTCCGAAAGTTGCAGACCATCGCGATGGTCCGCCCTACTCGGAAATTTCTGACAGAAAGTACATGTTTTACCTTTTGGAAGCTCTCCTGATGCTCTGAAGCTCTGCACCTACAAGAAAACTCAAGAAAATGCAAGCACACACAAGCACAAATACTCTCTCTCACTCTCTCGCATGCACAAATGAGGGGAAATGAGGAGAATGGGTGGATATGGTGAATTTTCTGATTTTTTTGGAGATGAAGATGATGATGCGGTGATGAAGATGGAGTGTGGGGGAGGTAAAAAACACTAAAAACTAAGTAAAAACAATAACAAAAACTGAAATTTTTACCTTCCAACGCCACTTCTTGCTATACTCTTACCATCACACATTCGTCCTAGACTCGATCCCCGGCAACGGCGCCAAATTTGGTGTTGCTCTAGCACAATGGTGAGAACCACGTTAAGAAGCTCCACCTCCTTAATGTCAATCCGCGGAAGAGATAGGAGTGATATGAAGATCGTGAATGTGAGATGAAGTGAAAGTGAAGGTGAGAAGCATAGAGATGCACACACACATACACACACACTACGAAGAGACAAGCAAGACACAATGGAAGGTGAGAAATCAACTCTATTACTCAAGAACACTATTACAAGCTCAAACTAGCTCTAAGCTCACACTAGCCAACATGAACCAACCTCAAAAATGAGCTCTCTAGCTCTTTTTATAGTTTCTAGACTAGTTTTGACCGGTTTCACATCTAGTGACCGGCATAGTTAAAAAATAGGTCCTAGAGGCTATTTGGATGGGTAAACGATGTCTAAAAATAACGAAAATTGGTACGAGCATTCTACCTAAGCTCCTCAAGCTCGAGGACTCCTCGGCTTGCACAAAATGGAGCTATGGATTACAAAATGGGGTTTTCTATGATACATATGTTACAATTAGTGATAATAATCACTGTTGAGTGTTGAAGAATTAACAAGAAACATATTTGTTTGGAAAATTGATCCGACTGGCTCCCTGCTCCGTCTTTACATGCTTCCGTGGCGCCTGTGCCTCTGGCTGCTTCCAACAATATGGATACCAAAAAATCCTACAAAATGCTTATCCGAAGGGAATGGTTGTTTGCCTGAAACCAGAATAATTAGAGTCAGGAAGTATTGGGTCAAAAAATCAGAGTTGTTCCAATGGAAAAAAGATCATCCATATTTGATCTGTATTTAGAAAATCGAAATATGTGGCGAAAATTATGACAAAAATATTTGACTTGATTCTCTTTTCTAAAAAAGAGAATTAGGAGGGGAAGAAAAGAAATAGAAAAAAATTATTATTGAAAAAAAAAAGGTGAGAAAAATTGTTTATTTTCCCTTCTTTTTTACAAAAATTATAAAGCACAAAGCAAGATCTAGGTAGAAGAGTAGTAGAGTGCTATTTATTTTTTATTAATCAATTTTTTTTCTCTATCATTGATAAAATGTTTTTGTTTTTCTCCAAAAGAGTTGTTAGAAAAAGGGACTGCACTAGACATCTTGCTACACCTGTAATGATCACTTTTTGAGTCTTTCTGAAGAAACAGAATTTATTTTTCTATTTTATTTTCATTCTTATGTCATGACATCTCAAAATAAATATTACTCTTTGATTTCTTATGACTTATGTGGGTGGAGTTTTTCTTTGTGCATTTTATTTTTCTCAGAATGGTGAATGCAAAGGAGTTAGCAATTCATGACTTCAAGGCAGAATCAGTCACTCTATCAAGAGGTCATTGGTTCCTAGACAGTGAAGCTGTGGAAGAACAGGTGGACCTAGAGTCAGGTGAAGAGACAGAAATTCCAGAAGCTGAGAAGGTGGTGAAGGAACTCAAGGAGATCTTAAGCATAATTAGTCAGCACATATTCACAGTGGGAGTAGGAGGATATAAATATACAATGTTGTGTCAGGAGTTCTACAGGTTCCAAAGAGTTGCTGTCAATATGAAAAGATGGAAGGTAGTAGGGTTGTACAAATTACTGGAAGAGCCCATCTTCTTCATTGATTTTGAAAGAGTGGCACAAGTAATGAGCAGTCTGCTGGAAATAGGAAAAGGGAATGATGCTTATTTCCGATGCAAAGTCAAGAACAAGGATAATCAGGAGGTGGGTATCACTATCAAAGCAGAACACATCAGAGCAGCTGTACAATTCTACCCTATGGGAACCAAGCTTGATCCCAGCTTTGTAAAGAAGAATAAGGAAACTTATACAGGGTATACAAAATTCACTGATTTCAAAGGAAGAGAGAATGAGGAATATGCCACAAGGATGTTCTTACAATACTTTTTCTTTCCAAAGCTACCAAGGTATACCATGCCACATAAGTCTGTTACATTGTTGATGTTCAACAACAAGGACAGAACCAAACCCTTTGGAGTAATGGATGTGACACCATACATCCATGAATAGCTGAAAGAAGCAGCAAAACACTGGGAACAGAAGAAATTCATAAATGGAGCCCAGATTGTAACCAGGAGCATTTATCATGTCCTAGGAATGGAAGATCAATTGAAACTGGCTCTAGAGGCACAATATTTTAGGAAACTTATGTCAGGAATCAAGAGTCCTCCAAGGAAAATGGATGTGAGGGAAACAGATGGACAAACCCGTATGAGGGGAATAGGAATGAAAAGAAAGGTAATATCTGAGGAAGTGATTCCTGTAAAGAAAAGGAGGTTGGACCCAAGAAAGGTTGAACTAGAGATGGATGAAGCTACAAAAGAAGAACATGAAGAGGTGCGGAAGCAGGTCCAATCCTCCAGTGATCCTCATCCACCGCAAACAAGCAAAGAACAATTATACACTTATCTAACTCAAGGAAATAACAAAAGAGCAATGTATGAGGCACAATATCAGAAGATGCTGGAAGATTACTCATGCAAGGCTACAGATTGGGTACAAGAGGAGGTGGAGCATTATGAAGCACTTCATGATCAAATGATGACAGCTGAAACAGAAGAGGTGTTTGTTAGAAAGGAAGTTGAGTTGCTAGCTTACTTCAAAGAATTGCAAGGACCTCCAGAAACCAGAACCACTATTGTTGTAAAAAAGAAGGTTCCAAAGAAACCAGTGCAAAAGAAGAAGTTGACCAAGAAGGGAAAAGGAAAGTCAGTAGTTGAAACTGTAATCACAAAAGAAATGGAGAAAGTGATAGTGGAAGAGACATAGAAGCAATCCACTGTGGTAGAAGCATCAAGACTGAAAGAACTAAAAATAGGAGGACCTTCACATTTTTCCTCTGATTATGAAAGTGATATTGAGAGTTTTTTATTGAAGAGTTTGAATTTATCAATACCAAATACTCCTAATGTGATTACACAGGCCCCTGAGAAAAAGAAAACACCCGAAGAGTTGGAGAAGAAGTCTCAGGAGAAGCAGATGCAGGAACAGGCAGTGAAACAGCTCAGTTCTGAAGATGAAAGAAGGTTGATGAAAGGAAAAGCAGTTATGATAGAACAAGAAAGTGAAATAAGAGAAGAAGTCAGTTGTGGGCTGGTGCATACAGGAATAAAATCAGTATGGATAAAACCCTCACAAACTTACTTTAAATTAGATGAGAGCATAGCAGAAATAGCCAAAAAAGCACAGATAAGCAGTCCAACTATAAATAAAAAAGATGCAGATCAAGTTCAAATTCAGGAAGAAGAGGAAATAGTAGTGAAAAACAATATTCAAGAAGTCACAGGAGGAGTAGTGGAAAAGGAAATTATCCAAAGTATAAAAGATGTACTTCATGACTTGAGGAATAATGAAGAATTTACAACCAATGAAGGTCAAGAACAAGAGGGAGCAATGGATCTCATGGACATTGATGAGCAGGAAGAAGAACACAAAGAACAAAAAAGTAATGATCAGGTCAAAACTTTTGAGGAGACTGAATCAGTTCTAATCTAGGAAAAGGAAGGACAGGAAGAGCAAACAGGTAAAGGTCAAGTAAACTCTGTTGAGGAAATTGAATATACTCTGGTTCAGGAAACCCTAATTCAGGAAAAGGAGGTACAAATAAAGGAAGGACACTTCTTTGAAGAGAAGCAACAGGTGATGGAGAATGAAAAGGTACAGGGAATAAAGTTGACTTCACATGTCTTAGAGCAAAAGAATCTGGGTGCTCAAATTTTGGAACATGAAGAAGACATGGCAGATCCAGAAACATTGGAGACTCATCCAAGCAATGAGGAACACCAGGCCAAGGATTTAGAATATGAAGAAGAAGAGGAAGAGGAGGATGAATGCAAAGAGGATAAACAAATAGAAGCTAAACAAATGGAAATGGAAGGGGGATTGGAATGAATACCCAAGAATATAAGATCAGCTTGTCAGATTATTATGAATAACATTGAACAGTTCAGACCTTCAAGCAGGAACATGATCATTTCAGGAATGGTAGCAGAGTCTGAATTTGAGAAAGGCAGTATGATTATTAAAGAGCACAAAAGGGAGAAGGAACAAATGTCAGAACAACTGAGGAAGGTGCAAGAGAAAAATGAGGAATTTATAAACAGAATAATTGCTTTGGAAGAGTTAGAAGTGCATAAACAAAATAAGATTCAATATCTAGAAGAAAAGAGTGTAAAACCAACAGAGTGGAATAATAAACTGGAAATGGAGCTGAGAAAAATTGAAGGAAGATATAGAACCTTGCAGACTTCTTATCAGATTTTGACCAAAGCAAATGAAGAAATCAACAAGTTATTATTGGAGGAAGGTCAGTTAAAGGAGGAAAGTTAGACAGCTCAGATGACAGAGGAAGAAAAGGAAGAATTACACAAGGAGATTAAGAGATTACAAATAGAATTAAAAGAAGCCAAGGAACTAGAGAAGCAGGCTAGTATACATGCTGCTACATCAATGAGAGGATATAATAAGTTGCACATGGATATGGAAAAAGAAAGAAGTGATTGGCAGACAAAGAGGGAAAAGGAAAAGAATGAATGGATAAAAGAAAGAGAGTTATGGGCAAAACAGAACGGAAGTCTGATGACGACAATAGAGGAATTACAGAAAAAGCTGGATAAGCCACAAGTTCAGGAAGAAACACTTGTAGAGACCACATATAGAGAAGAATATGAGGTAGAAAATAATGATGGAATACAACATGGCAGTGAACCAGCAAATAAAAGACCAGAGGAAGAATATTCACAAGAATTTGTAAAAAAATTGCTGACAAATAGAGATTCGAGAATGGAGTTTATCAGGAAAATGCATGATGAATATGAAGATCAAATTGTCACATTTGCATTGAATAAGGGGATTAATCCAGACCAGCATCATTGGGCCGCAGATGGATTGGGTATACCATTGTGTATGATCATGGAGAGTATCAAGAACTATCAGTTGGCCAGAGTTGGGCTACCTCCAAATAAATATCTAGAGTATGAAGAGGATATCAATGTGACTAAAGAATTATTTGAAAGAGCCAATCCAAAGTGGAGGAACAAATGGTTGGATGCAAATAAAGAATGTAGGAAAATTTGGAAGGAGGCACCTCTTCACTTGAAAATTAATCCAGCTTACTGTCCAGTGGCAAGAAGAAGAGAATGGACAATTTTTTGGGAAAGACGGAGAGAAGGTCAAATCCCACCTAAATGGTTGAATTTCCCAAAAATAGCCGGACCAAAGGCAGGCACATGGCCTACAAAAAACAACATGGTGAATACAGCTGAGTCTGTTATAGCTACATACAAAGATGTAAACGACCCTGCATGCATTCTACTTATCAGAATAATGAGATTAATTTTGGCTTGTATAGAAACATACACCGATACAAATATCAGAACATTAAATTACATTGGCTTCAATTCTCCAACAGATGCATTATTGTTTGACCTTAGAGAAACACCTGATAGAATCTGTTTAATGGCATATTACAGCAGAGTAATATTTTTGGGCAGTCATTACTTACAAATTTTTGAAGATGCATTTGATTACGGGTTTTTTGAAAGAGAATCTGAGATTTTTGGAAATTTGTCAGTTGTTACTAAGTCCAGACTCACAGCATATGAAGCCGCCTATACAGAGTACTTGAAGAAGGACGTCATTGATAAACCAAAAGCTGCAGTACAGTGGAGAATGGCATTGTTTGAAATGGTCAACAACCTAAACATTACAGAAAGGAAAAGTCATGACTTGCTGTCACAAGTCTATCAAAGAAAGAAAAAGTGAAGAAAGCAATCAGCACAGAAGAGCAAGAGAGTCTTTTGTCAGGAGCCAAAAGGTTTAGGAGGGGAAGGATGTTAGAAGATGTATTTTTTGAAGCCTTTTTGAAGAAAAATAATTGTAAAATGACAAAAACTTGTAAAAATATTTATGCAACTGTTGTAAAAATAAGGAAGAGTCTTCCTTAAGTAGGATAGAATCTTATGTAATTTTTCTAGAATTTTTGGAAACTCCTAGATAGCATATTTTTAGAATAATAGAGGAAAGGACTAAAATTCAAGTGTGAAAAGGGACACTTGAAAATGTATATAAGATAATTTCCTCTATTATGAGTTGGTTGGTTAATCATTTGTTTACATGCTATCCAAGTGAATAGAGAAAGAGTTTCCTGCTGAAAATCATGTTTTCTCCTCTTTGTGTGGTTTCTTTGATTTGTGAGTTCAGTTCTTGTGTATCCATGGAGATTTGTGAGCTTCTATTGTGTAATTCTGTTTAATGTGTATGAAGAGAGCTGAATACTGATGTGTTGAGTGATAAGTTGATGAAGAAAGGTGCTGGAGATGAAAATCGTCTGTTTTCACAGAATCGCGATTGTCTCATCTGTATGGTACAGGTAATATTTTTGAGTTTTGACTTCATAATTGTGTTCTACTGATGAAATAGCATGTATTAGACACCAAGATTGTGGAAAATGGTGGAGATTTGCTCAAGATAATCCAAGCCGTAGAAATTCCTCTTCATTTTCACTATTCTCAGAAATTCAGCCATTATTCTCTTATTTCTTGGATTCTATCATCTAGAAGGGGCTGTGGTCTCTTGAATACTTCCAGGATTGACAAAATAAAGATGTATTGTTAATTCTTTATGCTAAATGATTGGAGAGGACAACTCCAAAGATCAATAACAAACAGTCTTGCTCCAACAACTCCCCCTCAATCATCAATTGTGATTACCTGCATCTTCTTTATTCCTGCCATATCTTTAAACCTCTGCAACTTTGGTCCATCCAAGCTCTTTGTCATCATATCTGCAAGTTGATATTTTGTAGGAGTATGTATAGCTTCTATTTCTTTATCAACAATCTTCTCTCTCAAAAAATGATACTGAATCTCAATATGTTTAGTTCTAGCATGGAATACATGATTTCTTGCCAAATATAAAGAACTCATATTGTCTCCACAAATGATAGGAGTACTCTAAACAATATCAAAACTCTTCATAAGATTCTTTAACCATATTACTTCCTTTGCAGCTTCTACCATGCTTTTGTATTTTGCTTCTGTAGATGATAAAGCAATTGTATGTTGCTTCTTAGAGCACCATGAAATTAGCTTATCTCCCACATAACACAAGTATCCATGTGTTGATCTTCTATCATCAGAATTATTTGCCCAATCTGCATCACTGTATATTTGGACTCTTGTATCTCAAGTAAATCCATAGTACAAACCTTCTTTAAGTGTGCCCTTGATGTACCTAAGTACTCTTTGTCCTGCAATCCAATGTTCCTTTCTAGGAGAATGCATGAATTGAGATAGAACTCCAACTGCATATGATCAATCAAGCCTTGTTAATGTAGCATAAATCAAGCTACCCACCAAACTCTGATAAAGCTTCATATCTTTGAATTCTTCTCCTCCATATCTACTCAATGTATGATTCACCTCCATTGGAGTTGGTGCTATCCTACAATCTTCCATTTTAAATTTGGTTAGCAAATTTTCAGATACCTTTCTTGAGTTACCTATACTCCATGTTGAGTATATGAAATCTCCATTCCCAAAAAAAAAGACAAATTTCCCAAATCATTGATTTTGAATTCTTTCTCCATCTGCTTCTTAATCATGTGTATAACTGTCATCTGTTCCTTTAAGTATTATGTCATCAACATCAATACAAACATAAATAAATCCATCCTCACTTGCTTTGACTAGCAAGCTTTTATGTGCCTTTGATGCTTGAAATCCAAGTTCCTTCAAGAACTTTATAAGCCTATAATTCCATGCCCTTAGGGCCTGCTTCAAACCATACAAAGCTCTCATGAGCTTACACACATGATTTGGATACACTTGATCTTTGAAACCATCTCGTTGTTCCATGTAGACTTCATCTGAAATATAACCATTGAAAAATGCATTCTTCACATCAAATTGAGATAATTTCCAACCTTTGCAAGTTGCAATTGCTATGAGAGTCCTTATGGTTGTCATCTTTGCAACAGGACTATAAGTTTCATCATAGTCCACACCATATGTCTCTGCATATCCCTTTACAACAAGCGTGGCTTTGTACCTAGATACACTTCCATCTACAAACCTTTTTGTTTTATAGACCCATCTACATCCAATGATCTTCTGACTATTTGGTTTAGGAACCAAATCCCATGTCTCATTTTCCATTAATGCATCATATTCTTCCTGCATAGCTTTTTCCCAATTCTTCTTTCCTTTGGCTTTAGCATATGTGGATGGATCTTCATCTGCTTTTAACATATAAGCATAATCTTTAGTAGTCAAGAATGAAGTATCATAGCTATACCTTTTAGGTTGCCATTTGTGCCTAGATGACCTTCTAGGTTCTCCACTTCTTAAAGTTTCTGGTTCATCATATTCAGGATCAAACATTGCCCTTTCTTCTACTTCAACTTGTTCTTCATTACTCTCTTCTTCATCACATATTTGAACCCTTGTTTTACCTTTCTTCTGATTTAAAATATCTTCATCACCTGCATGAACATTAAGTGTACCTACATACCAAGTACCTTGCTCATCAAATGTAACATCCTTAGACACAAGTAATTGCTTTGTGGATGGACTCCACAACCTATAACCCGTCTGCTTGTCATCATAGCCAATGAATACATACTTCTCTGCTTTAGGTTCCAATTTATGCCTCAATTGAGATGGCACATATGCATATGCCAAACATCCAAATATTTTACAATGATCCAATGTAGGTCTCTTACCCCACCAGGCTTTATATGGTGTCATACCTTGCAAGGCTTTACATGGTAACCTATTGACCAAATCTGTGGCTGTGTTTACAACCTCAACCCACAAATAAGTAGGACAATTTTTCTCCTTCATCATTGATCTTGCAAACTCAACAAGAGTTCTGTTTCTTCTCTCTGCTACCCCATTTTGTTGAGGAGAGTACGTGCAAGTAACCTCTCTCTTTAAACCTCCATTACACAAATAATCACTGAATTCATTTGAGAAATGCTCTCCCCCTCCATGTGACCTTAACCTCTTCAATTGTTGTCCTGTAATCCTTTCTGTATATGCATGATAGTGTTTGAATGTATTAAACACTTCTGACTTGTCGTTGATCACATAGATTATAATCCATCTGGTAGCATCATCAACATATGTGACATAATATCTTGAACCATTTATACTCAAGTCCTTTGAAGGACCCCACACATCTGTATGCACCAATTCAAGTCTTTATGAATACATAAAACCATGCTTAAAATAAGATTTCTTGTGAGCCTTACCTAATTGACATGCCTCACATTTGTATGTCATATGTTGACCTGCAACATTAGGCAATCCAAGTACTGAACCATTGTTAACCATATCCTTGATACCTCTTTCATTAAAGTTGTCCAAGTCTTTTATGCCAAATATCCTATTCAGACACCTTTTGCTCTCCATATGTGAACACCACATGTCCAATATTACCTTGTATCTTTAATGTGAAGAGCCTTCCTTCCTTCTTTCCTGTAACAATTTGTTTATACCCTTGACTAGGGTCTTCAACATAAACTCCATCATTAGTGAACCTTACCTCATATCCTTTTTCCACAATTTGTCCTACACTAATCAAATTCTTTGGAACTGTAGGAACATACAAAACCTTACTCAAGAGAGTACTTCCATCTTTGGCTTTAACTGAACCAACTGACTTCACTTTGTGCTTTGTATTGTCACCTGTTTGAACTCTTTGATTGATTGCCTTATGATCTAGATCAGTCAAATTGCTACATCCTGAGTCAATATAAAATACTCTCATGTCTTCATGTGAGGCTTCACATGATGCATTCATAATAAGAGTTGAATCTTCTTTTTGATCTGATGCATAATTGTAGTAAGTGTTATTATAGGATTGATTTTGGAAGTTTCTTCCTCTACTTCTTCCAAAAGAATTCCTACCACCTCTACCTCTGAAGTTTCCTCTCTGATATCTGCCACCTCTTCCTCTTTGATTGAAGTTCTGATTAAAATTACCATTGCTTTGATTATTATGCCAACAATCATGAGATAGATGATTGGTCTTACCACATATCCAACAAGCTCTAACATTATCTTTGTTATTTCTACCTCTTCCTCTATTTCTGCCACTTCCTCTTCCTCTCAAGAAGTTTGCTTGACTTGAAGTACCTTCATCTTCAACTGATTGTTGCTTTCCTTTACTAGCTTTCTTCTTGTCTTTAGAATACATTGCATGACGTGCATTCTTATCAACATCTTCTTTGATATCATTCTCAAAAGTTAGCATATGTCCTAACAATTGATTCAAATCAGGAGTGAAATGATCTAATGAAAGTTCTGTAGACAATATAAAAGGCTTCCACTTCTCATCTCCTCTTAGCCCTGTGAGAATTTGTCTTACCAACTTATCTTCTTCAATATCTTCATCAACTTCACCTAAAGAATCAGCAATGTCTTTCATCTTTGTCACATAATCAGATATTGATTGTCAAGCCTTCTTCTTGAATGTAGTAAAATTTGCCCATAATGAAGCTTTTCTTGATTTGGTTGTATTCTGACAATGCTCTTCCAAAGCATTCCATATGTCACTTGCACTTTCAAGTCCTCTGATATGAGGAAGCAAGTAATCGTTCACTATCGTGTAGATTATGCTCCTTGCTGAAGCATCCTTCTTCATCCAAAGCTTTATATCCGCAAGCTCCTCCCTAGTTGGAACACTAGGATCTTCGAACTCTGGCTTTTCTTCCTCTCGTGTGATGTATCCCATCAGATCTTTGCTCATAAGATGAGCTTCCATTCTCATAGACCAAGCTGAATAGTTCTCTCTATCCAACTTCTCAATTGGAGACTATCTCCCATCCTTTCTTCACCTGTACTATCAAATCTTTAATCCTTATAAGGAATGAATGTACCTTAGCTTCGAAGTTTGCTCCTTCTGATCCTTTTGATTTCCTTTATGTGTCTTGTGAAGAGATGGATAAGTATGTGTTTGAAGATAAAGAGGTGTTGCAAAATCCTTGATCTACACCAGCCAAATGAACTCCAGGAGTAGATGGTGGGCCCTTTTAGCTTGCCAATGGATGTATTAGACACCCTATGTACCTTGGAAGATCACTCTCAAAAAGATAGATCAAAACAGATAAGTTGGAGTTAGCTTAGAGGTGAAAACTTGCTATTCTTGGTTCATACACCTGTCCAGTGTTGTACATCATTCTCTGAGCACAGCATTAATTAGCTTAATTCCTCTTGGGGAAGTCTAGGTAACTTAAAGAGCTAACTTTCAAGAGTAATCTCATCAAAAATAATAAACCACACACTAAGAATGAATTTTAACAAGTGATGACATCATCCCGATTTTCACGGGTTGCTACAGTTTGAGACCAGTGAGCAGAAACATCAACATAACTCAAATTTTAGGAATTCAATGATTATGAAAAATTGTATGGTTTTACTAGACAGTAAGCTGAATCCAACAAGCTTTAAATCACTAAATTGGGATACATAACCACTGAGAAATGGCTCTAACAAGGTGAGTGAAAAAGTCGGGTACCTGACAGAGGAGTGAAGTGAACAAACCCTGTTGACTTCAAATGAATATAACTGAAGATTGCAACATCCCAATGACATGAAAATTTGTGATCATATAGTAGACTTATAGAGCTAACTTTACCAAGTTAAATCACTGAAAATGATGCACCAAGCTCAGAGAAAACATCTTTGCAAGCTGACTGAGAAAAACTGAGAGTAATGGCAGTGAGTAGTACACTTCACAAGAACATGGAAAGATGAACTCAAATAATCATGAAAATGAAAGTATATTGCTTGTACAATACAATGACTTACTGATACATATGTGTGCCTTGTAATCACACCTTGATATGGCATAAATCTCAGCTCTTGGAGGTCTTCACATAGGTCTCTCTAACCACGACTAAAACTACCATCTATTTATAGTTGAGTTTGGGAGGCTAACTTCCCTCAATCACTCTCCAATCAATCAATGATTGATTTGATTCTCTACCTACCACAAATCACGAATTCGTGGCTCCTCTTTCCATTCTTGATCAAGTGGACTCAACCACTTAAGATTCTTTCACTTTTACATTAAGTAAACTCTTCAAAAGTTACAAGAGGTAGTTCACAAGTGAACTTTACATAGTCTTCATTTTAAGGCTTTTTCTATGACTTTGTGGGACTCAAGCCAATACTTAGGCTTGTCATAGACTTGCTCCAACAACTCCCCCTCAAGCCAAGTATGCTTGAGGTCTTCAATCTTCCAAGATTACCTGCAAACCAATCATAGCCTTGAATTTGAAAAGCTTTGTACCATCCAATGCTTTGGTTAGAATATCTGCACATTGTTGATGAGTGGAAACATATGATATTTGAATCTCTTTGCTTAGAACCTTTTCTTGTACATAGTGATAATGAACTTCAATATGTTTAGTCCTTGCATGAAAAATAGGATTAGCAGCCAAATGAATAGAACTCATATTGTCACCAAAAATAGTTGGAGTTCCAAACTCCAATCCAAGATCTTTGAATAATGTCTTCATCCACATAGCTTCTTGCGTAGCTATGGCAAGACCTCTATATTCAGCTTCAGTAGAAGAGAGAGCAATTGTGGGTTGCTTCTTGGATGACCATGAAATAAGCTTTGAACCTGCAAAGGTAAGATAACCTGAAGTGCTCCTTCTATCTTCCTTGGAGCCAGCCCAATCTGCATCAGAAAATAGCTTCAAACCTAAATCAGATACATAAGGATAATAAAGTCCTTCATTTATGGTTCCTTTGAGATACTTGAGAATCCTTTTGGCAGCATCCATATGTGGTTTCCTTGGTGTGTGCATAAATTGACTTAGCACACTCACACTGTAACATATATCTACTCTTGTCAATGTGGCATAGTTGAGACTACCCACTAGACTTTGATATGATGTGATGTCCTCTATAAGTTCACCTTCATGTGAGCTCAATTTGTGATTGACCTCCATTGGAGTACCTGCAATCTTACAATCTTGCATCTTGAATTTTGCCAACATGTCCTTAATGTACTTTCTTTGAGTGAGAAACAAACCATGATCTTTGTAGACAACTTTCAAACCTAGGAAGTAGGTAAGTGAACCCAAATCACTTATCTTGAACTCTTCTCTCATCTGATCTTTGATCTTCTTCATACCATCTGCATCATTTCCTGTCAATATAATATCATCTACATATACACATAGGTAGATGACCTGAGAGTTACTCTTTTTAATAAAGAGTGAAGGATCTAGCTTGCTTGGTTGAAAGCCTTTGTCTTGCAAGAATGAAACAAGCCTGAAATTCCAAGCCTCATATGGAGTCATCCCATCAAGGGATTTTGAAGGCAACCTGTTAATCAAGTAAGTGGCTCTAGATACAGCCTCAGCCCATAAGTAATTAGGTAAATGCTTTTCATTTAACATAGACCTTGTAGCTTGAACAATTGTCCTATTCCTCCTTTCTGCCACTCCATTTTGCTGAGGAGTGTACCTTGTAGTTACCTCTCTTTTGATTCCTCTTTCTTGAAGAAAAGAATCAAACTCATGGGAGAAGTATTCTCCTCCTCCATCTGACCTTAGCCTTTTTAGTGATTTACCTGTTTGATTCTCCACAAGAGCCAAATATCTTTTGAAACATGAAAAAACTTCATCTTTGTGTTTCATAAAGAATAGGATAGTCCATCTGCTGCAATCATCAATAAAGGAAACATAATACCTTGATCCAGATATTGAAGCTTCCTTGCTAGGTCCCCATACAAAGGTATGAACCAACTCCAAGAGATCTCCATGCATATAACCTTTCTTCATGAATGGTAACCTGTGAGACTTTCCAAATTGACATGCACTACACTTATAAATCATATGTTTTTTTGACAAATTAGGAAGTCCAAGTACACTTTGGTCCCTGCAGATTTGCTTTAATGACCTTTCACCAATATGTGCTAACCTTTTGTGCCATACTTCCAATTCTGTGAGTGTCTGACTACCATAATTAAAGAGAGCAATGTTTCTAGTGTCCTGTAATTCAAATGTGAAGAATCTACCTGTCTTTTCACCTTTTGCATTTTTTCTGAATCCTTGACTTGGATCTTCAACAAATGCTCTTGCCTTTGTGAACCTGACTTGCAACCCTTTCTCTACTATCTGCCCAACACTTATCAAATTCTTTGTAATGGTAGGGACATAGAGTACCTTACTGAGTAGGTTGATGTTTCCATCAGGTGCTTTGACATTGCCTATTTTCTCCACAGGATGTTTTGTATCATCTCTTGTTTGTACCTCATGCTTATTCCTTGGATCTTCTAAATCTCATAGGAGTGCCACATTTCCTGCCACATGATTTGAACAACTTGAATCTATGTAGAAAACATGCTCATCAGATTTACCTTGTGGCATAGCCATGTTCATGATCAATAATGAATCCTCTTTGTTTGAGTCTTCTGTGTAGTTATTGTAGTCTCTCCTTCCTTTGTAGCCTCCTTGATAGTTTGAATGATTGTAGTTGTTGTAGTTGCCATGATAATTGTTGAACCTTCCTCTTGAGTAGCCATAACTTCCTCTATTGTATCCTCTTCCTCTTTGATTCCTGGAATTCCTAAAGAAATTTTCAATTGTATGATTAGTTAATCCACAAATAGAACATGAGTTGGAGTCTTGGGATCTCCCCCTGCCTTGTCTACCTCCTCTTCCTCTACCTCTGCCATGTCTTCCTCTACCTGCATAGTTAGCTTGATATGTACCTGCTTCATCATCCACTTTCTCTACCTTTCCTTTGTTATCTTTGGACTTTCTTTTATCAATGTATAAAGCTGAAGATTGATTACCTTTAGAGCTTTCTCCATTTTTGATAAGCTTTGCCTCTTGGGTAAGTAGTTGTCCAATGAGTGTATTGAAATCAGGTACATGCATGTCCATGTACAAATCCATAGCTGTGGTGAATGCTTCCCACTTGTCATCTGCCTTCAAGCCATTGATGACTTGCCTTACAATTTGCTCTTCATCTATTACCTCTCCAATACTTCCCAACTGATCTGCTATGTCCTTGAGCTTTGTGACAAAATCAGTCACATTTTGTTTGGGAGCCTTCTTGAGAGTTGTGAAATCCAGCCATAGTTGATGCTTCCTAGCTTTGGTACTTGAAGAAAAGAAAGCTTCAAGTGCATCCCACACTTCTTGAGATGTCTTACAACTTCTAATGTGAGGCAAAAAAAAATTTGAGATAGAGTTGAGGAGATAAGACCTTGCAAGTGCATCCTTGGAGCACCATGTGCTCAATCTTTCTTTCTCTTCTTGTGTTGGTTGACTTTTGTTCTTGAAACTTGGCATAACTTCATCTCGAGCCACATAACCATATAAACTTCTACCTTAGAGATAAGCTTCCATTCTTAATGACCAAGCTGAGTAGTTACCTCTGTCCAATTTGTCAATTGATCAAGGAAATCCATCTACCATGTTGTCCAACCTTGCTCTGATACCACTGTGAAGAGATGGATAAGCATGTGTTTGAAGATGCAGAGGTGTTGCAAAATCCTTGATCTACACCAGCCAAATGAACTCCAGGAGTAGATGGTGGGCCCTTTTAGCTTGCCAATGGATGTATTGGACACCCTATGTACCTTGGAAGATCACTCTCAAAAAGATAGATCAAAACAGATAAGTTGGAGTTAGCTCAGAGGTGAAAACTTGCTATTCTTGGTTCATACACCTGTCTAGTGTTTTACATAATTCTCTGAGCACAACAGCAATTAGCTTAATTCCTCTTGAGGAAGTCTAGGTAACTTAAAGAGCTAACTTTCAAGAGTAATCTCATCAAAAATAATAAACCACACACTGATAATGAGTTTTAACAAGTGATGACATCATCCCGATTTTCACAGGCTGCTATAGTTTGAGACTAGTGAGCAGAAAAATCAACATAACTCAAAATTTAGGAATCCAATGATTATGAACATTTTTATGGTTATACTAGACAGTAAGGTGAATCGAACAAGCTTTAAATCACTGAATTTCGATAAGTAACCACTGAGAAATGGCTCTGACAAGGTGAGTGAAAAAGTCGGGTACCTGACAGAGGAGTGAAGATGAACAGACCCTGTTGACTTCAAATGAACATAACTGAAGATTGCAACATTCAAATGACATGAAAATCTGTGAGCATATATTAGACTTATAGAGCTAACTTTACCAAGTTAAATCACTGAAAATGATGCACCAAGCTCAGGGAAAACATTTCTGCAAGCTGACTGAGAAAAACTGAGAGTAATGGCAGTGAGTAGTACACTTCACAAGAACATGGAAAGATGAACTCAAATAATCATGAAAATGAAAGTATATTTCTTGTACAATACAATAACTTACTGATACATATGTGTGCCTTGTAATCACACCTTGATATTGCATAAAGCTCAGCTCTTGGAGGTCTTCACATAGGTCTCTCTAACCACGACTAAAACTGCCATCTATTTATAGTTGAGTTTGGGAGGCTAACTTCCCTCAATCACTCTCCAATCAATCAATGATTGATTTGATTCTCTACCTACCACAAATCACGAATTCGTGGCTCCTCTTCCATTCTTGATCAAGTGGACTCAACCACTTAAGATTCTTTCACTTTTACATTAAGTAAACTCTTCAAAAGTTACAAGAGGTAGTTCACAAGTGAACTTTACATAGTCTTCATTTTAAGGCTTTTTCTATGACTTTGTGGGACTCAAGCCAATACTTAGGCTTGTCATAGACTTGCTCCAACATGTCTCCCTTCAGTTTTTCTTTCACACTTTATCCTTTTGAATCTTCAAGGTTTGAAATTTGTATATCTGCAGCAATCGGGGTCTTCCTTTTCCTCAATCTGATAAATCCTACTTTGATACCACTGATGGAGAGTGTTAATCTCCAAAAGAACAAGCTATCCTTGATGTTAGACCACCTCTATATCAAGAATAACTTTAAACTCTAACCAATGTTGTAAGACAAGTACCAAACTGTCAAGACTTTAGCTAACTGTGAAGAAAATCACTTCACAGGAAAGTCTGTTGCACAGGGTTGTATCAAAGAGCGATGAGGAGTCATCCCTGAATGATGAAAGCAGCAATCAACCACCATGGAATGATATGAAAATTCCAATGAGCCATAGGGTGACACATGGAGGAAAGACACTTCCACAAGGACAAGGGTAAATACCAACAGAGGAGGAAAGAGAGCAAAGTCAACAACCACATCGACAACAAAATATGCAAGATGAAGCTGGAACCTCACATCGTGTACATCAGAGAAAAAAAACCTATCAACCATGACGTAGACCTCAACGATAGCCAAACATACCTCCCAATGCAAGAGCTCCACAAAGATGGAGGCACTATAGGGCTTTTGCAGAGATATGACACTACCAAAAGTCCGTTGAGCTACTCATAACACGAAGAGCTTTTGCAAGGGTAGTAAAAAAGGAACTACAAAGCTACCGTGTAGGTCTACAAATACAAGGGATAACACTTGAAGCGCTTCAAGAGGCAGCTGAGGCTTACCTCATCTCCATGCTTGAGGACTTTAACCTATGTGCTATCCATGCCAAAAGAGTAACCATACAACCCAAGGACATTCAGCTAGCAAGAAGAATTAGCGGAAATAACCCATGAAATGTGTATATTGTACCCTTTGATAGGCCTACTTTGCGATGTAATACAATGGATAATAGAAAATTTTGTTTTAACCTATATTCTTTGTGTCTTTTCTCTCTCTCACTCTCTCTATCTTTGACTCCCCAACATAATTGTATGCAAATAACTTTTCTTTCAGTCAGTTATATATGGAGTGAGTTGAACATGCATGCATTTGCCTATTGTTTTGTGACTAGATATGTACATTTTCTACCTAATTATGCCCCACATGTCATTTTCATGCAAAAAAACCCCTAGCCACAGAAACGCGGGATTCAGCCCTCCAAATTTTTGCAGGGCTGAATCCCGTGTTTCTGTGGCTAGGATTTTTTTTGCATTTTTTGGCCTTGTGTATGCATAATATGTATAGATGAGATGTTAGGTGTGTTTAATACAGAGCCTATTCCCTAGTTTGGCTTGCTCTGACTTGAGTGTAAACTTGATGCTACCATTACTAAGAGACATTGAACAACAACATACTTTCCCATAATTTGGAGCTCCTATAAACACTAGAAAAGGCCAAAAAATCATTAACCATAGAAATTGGGGAATCAGGTGCCTTCAATTTCTCTAGAACTTTCTTTCTCCTTTGGAGAGATTGAGGCAGTTGGTAAGTCAATACAGATCTTGATATTACATGGGGGTCTTGCATTCCCAGACCCATGGCGATACCTATTTGCCCTAGTACTTTTCCTCTAAAATTAAGTCCTAATGTAGTTACAACTAAGGATTTCCTAACCAAAATGACACAATTAGTGCCTTGGGTAATTGTACATAAACACAAAATTTTTCTAAGGGCCTTCAAGCACCAACTCATAAAGTGCCCATCCGGACTATAGTCTTTATGTATGATAACAAAATCATCCTTTGGCAACTTTTCGATGTAATTTCCCAAGGATGAACCACTCCCACGAGAAGCTCGATCCCCACCAGATCTTGCTGCGAACTTGTTGAGCTCAATTTCTTCCTGCTATGAAAAAATGAGAATTCAAGCTCTTACTTTGTTAACTTAAATTATCCATTTATTTAATTTAATTACCATTTACATCATGAAGCTTGTCTTCTTCCTCCCCTCTTCCATGGGCATCAAGATCAATGCTAGGGTGGGCCATGCCACTCTACTCTGCTATAGGGTATGTAAGAATTTTTTGCTTCATTATCCTCTCTCGTGTTGCGTTGAACTCCTCCTCCGTAGTATAATTGTTGTCATCTTTTAAAATATCAGCACACACCATTGTTATGGTGTCAGCCACAGAATCCCCAAGTGGGATTGCCTTCTTTTCAAGTATGTCAGATGTGTTGTCAAGTGGAACATCTGACATTGTGGAGAAAATACTCAAGTATTCGTCTAGACGTAGACCGAATGCCTTCTCAATGTCATGAAAGAAAAATAAATTCCTCTCCATCCACAATGATGATGGAGAGATATTCAAGTTCCATCTCAGGTAATGTGGGCTCAGAGGGGTTGAGATTTGAAGGGCGGGCCTCCTCCATGCTTGATTGCTCATGTAATTTGTCCTCAACACCACTAGGAAATTCTTGGTGGATTGTAATGCTTTCTTTGGAAAAATTTATGGCTTTTGGTTGAGGCTCGTTCTTCTCCTTAACAAAACCCCCAGTGACAAGGTTGGGGAGGTCAACAGGTGTAGGTTTGGGCTCCTCATTAATGATAAAATATGTTGTTGCAATGTAGGAAAGGTACTTTGTACCCATCCTCTTCTTTTTGTTAAATTTCTTTACTAACAGCACAGAGTCATCTAATAAGTGCCCTACATTTTCAGCAATTGCCATGAAGCGCTTAAGGCGCTTCATGAAGGCTTCATGATCTTTTTGTATGTAGAGTAAAAGGTCACATGGGACCCGTCTACCCTCATAAGGTGGTATTTCTATAGAGTAACGCAAGATGTAGTACTCATGGAACTCTATGATTTCCTCGAGCACATCAGAGTTTAGTTGAATTGTTTTGTCTAGATCAGGGACTCTAGACAATAGGTCATACAAGTGTTTTTGACCTTTGAACTCAGTTGATTCCAAGAACTCATTGAAGAGTTCACGAGGATGTTTGGGTTGCAGGGTACTAGAGGTTGGGGTAGCATTGCGCATGATACTAGCTTGTGTGCATGCTCTGCGGGTGCTTCTAGCTCTTCTTGGTTGCAAAAGTGAGAAATGAGAGAATAAGTGTTGGTTTTATAGTAGTTTCAAAATTTTAAAGTGAGTGGGGCCCATTTTAAAACTAAAACTGATACCTTCAAATAAAACAATCATGCATAGAACTCTCAAAAAAAAAACTTTGGCTCATAAAAAAGATTGAACACAATCATTAACCAGAATAAGATACACCACATCTACACAATAGAAAAAATAAATTCTTAGAACTTTAAAATTATAGTAAATTGCCATTGGAAAAATCAAAGATTTGGCAAATTGTACATCATATTGAGATCAAAAAATTTTACATGCTACATGTCTTGCATGTTAAATACATTGTTGCAGACAAAGGATTATAAATGGAACATAGGTTGTGTGTACACTCTAGCACTCAAATAGTTCTTGAGCTATGACAATGAAAGTTGAGTTCCATCCACACTCCATTCAGGAAGGACTTTAATTTTATCCTCCAACCTCTTACCAATCTACAGACAAATAGAAAACTTTAAAATAACATATTTGACACTACAACATATCGAGGATATACTAAGGCTGCTACCGAGGCAAATGAACGGGCCTAATTTCTTCGCGACGTCGGTGTTATAGTCGGTATAGGCGTCGGAAAGAAAGCACCGATATGGGCGCCAGTATAAGCGTCGGTATAAGCATCGGTATTTTTAACGCACATATCGACGTCCATACCGACGTCACCGCTGGGTGTACCGGCGCATATATCGACGACCATACTGGAGCTACCAACGCATATACCGACGACCATATCTGCACAAATTTTTTTCGGCAGAGTGTGTTGTCTTTTGCTACAGCATGATGTTGTTTAGCAAAAGACAATACACTCTGCCCAACTGAGTACATGTGTTATGTACTCTAATGGCAACCAAAACATAAACTTATATGAGAAAAAATGAACAATGATTCATGTACAGAAAGTCGTATATTCCATAAATGAAAAATGTACAAAGGTGTGGCAAAGCACTTCCATATAGGAATCGAATACAAAATTATGATACATCATTGCCACATAGGAGTGTAATACAAAATTGTGGCAATGTGACAAAACACTTCCATATAGGAATCGAATACAAAATTATGGTTCATCATTGTCGTATGCGAGTGTGATACAAAATTCTGGCATTGATCAAAATATTTACACCTACAATCCTGCAACAAAACATATGTATAAAATAAGACCAATTAACATGACATTTATTATAAACAACAACTAGAAACACGAAACCAAGATATAACTTTACCTAATCAAGAATATTCTCCCATGAGACGATTGCACCGCATCCCTCTAAGTCTTGTAACAGTGTAGTCAGTCCATGTCGATATCCATATGATTCTTCAGTTCGCGTTGGAGGATGACCCACTGCCAACTCCTACAGTAAATATGCAAAATGTTAGATGAATATACATAATATACTTAACACAAACAACTTCAATAATTAACATCATACTTACAAATTGGTAGCACATACTGTCGTATCCGCCGCTACCTAAATGCGACGTTCCAATCGTATCTAAACGTGTGGCCGCCGCATCTCTCTATTGCCGATACCGATCAGGAGTATGTTGATGCTCATCCTGAATCCATTCCCATTCTTCGGCATCTAGCCATACAGGCTTCGATAAGCCTGCTTTGAAAGCATCGCGAGCTTCCGATCGTCGATGTGACATCACCTCGTGTGCTGTATGTTGAATCCAATCCGAACTCACAATAGGATTGCTAGGTGCTAGCCAGTACTCTTCATATATGCATTGTGTGATATGATTTTTAGAGTCTCTATCCTGCTCGGTCCATTTTAACATTACTGAATGACCGAATTTGATAGAGCAGAGTTGTGGTATACGCTAACGCATTGAATTCCCTACCGCATCCATAACTGGAGCTCCATTACGGATATGATATATCTTCGATTCGTCATGATCATGTGCACCCCAAGGTGTACGTGGAGATCCCATCTGATGCAATATGAAGATCTCATCTCATCCAATGTATATATATGCATGCTTAAGTTTGTATATATATGCATTCATGTATACATATGCATATGCATTCATGTATGCATATGCTTGCTTGTATGCATATGCTTGCTTGTATGCATATGCTTGCTTGTATGCATATGCATGCTTAAGCTTGTATACATATGCATTAATGTATACATATGCATATGCATATGCATACATGTATACATATACATATGCATATGCTTGTTTGTATACATACATGTACATATACATGTATGTATATGCATACATGTATACATATGCATATGCATACATGTATACATATACATATACATATGCATATGCTTGCTTGTATATGTATACATGTATACATATATATATGCTTGCTTGTATGCATATGCATGCTTAAGCGTGTATACATATGCATACATGTATACATATACATATGCATATGCATATGCATTCATGTATGCATATGCTTGCTTGTATGCATATGCATGCTTAAGCTTGTATACATATGCATTCATTTATACATATGCATATGCATATGCATACATGTATACATTTATACATATGCATATACATGTATGTATATGCATACATGTATGCATATGCATATGCATACATGTATACATATACATATGCATATGCTTGCTTGTATATGCATACATGTATACATATACATATACATATGCATATGCTTGCTTGTATATGTATACATGTATACATATACATATACATATGCTTTCTTGTATCTACATATGTATACATGTATACATATACATATACATATGGTTGCTTGTATATGTATACATATACATATACATATGCTTGTTTGTATATACATATACATATGCATATGCTTGCTTGTATATGCATACATGTATACATATACATATACATATGCATATGCTTTCTTGTATATGTATACATGTATACATATACATATACATATGCTTGCTTGTATATGCATATGTATACATGTATACATATACATATACATATGCTTGCTTGTATATGTATACATGTATACATATACATATACATATGCTTGCTTGTATATACATATACATATGCATATGCTTGCTTGTATATGCATACATGTATACATATACATATACATATGCATGCATGTAAGCATATGCATATGCATGTTTAAGCATGTATGCATATGCATTCATGTATGTATGTATGTATGCATGCATGCATGTAAGCATATGCATATGCATGCTTAAGCATGTATGCATATGCATGCATGTATGCATATGCATGCATGTATCCATATGCATGCATGTATGCATATGCATGTATGTATGCATATGCATAAGCATGTATGCATATGCATAAGCATGTATGCATGTATGTATGCATAGCATAAGCATGTAAGCATGTATGTATGCATATGCATGTATGTATGCATATGCATGCATGTATGCATATGCATATCCCTCATGCATGCATGCATGCATGTATGTATGCATATCCATGCATGCATGTATGCATATGCATGCATGTATGCATATTAGAAAACAAAAATATAAAGAAAGAAAACAAAAAATAAAGAAAGATATTAGAAAACAAAAATATAAAAATTCATGTATGCATATGCATGCATGTATGTATGCATATGCATGCATGTATGCATATGCATATCCGTCATGCATGCATGTATGCATATGCATTCATGTATGCATATGCATTCATGTATGCATATGCATGCATGTATGCATATGCATTCATGTATGTATGCATATGCATGCATGTATGTATGCATATGCATGCATGCATGTATGCATATGCATGCATGCATGTATGCATATGCATGCATGCATGTATGCATATGCATGCATGCATGTATGCATATTAGAAAACAAAAATATAAAGAAAGAAAACAAAAAATAAAGAAAGATATTAGAAAACAAAAATATAAAAATTCATGTATGCATATGCATGCATGTATGTATGCATATGCATGCATGTATGTATGCATATGCATGCATGTATGTATGCATATGCATGCATGTATGTATGCATATGCATGCATGTATGCATATGCATATCCCTCATGCATGCATGCATGCATATGCATTCATGTATGCATATGCATGCATGTATGCATATGCATGCATGCATGTATGCATATGCATGCATGCATGTATGCATATGCATGCATGCATGTATGCATATGCATGCATGTATGTATGCATATTAGAAAACAAAAATATAAAGAAAGAAAACAAGATATTAGAAAACAAAAATGTAAAAATTCATGTATGCATATGCATGCATGTATGTATGCATATGCATGCGTGCATGTATGCATATGCATGCATGCATGTTTTCATATGCATGCATGTATGTATGCATATGCATGCATGTATGCATATGCATGCATGTATGCATATGCATGCATGTATGCATATGCATTCATGTATGCATATGCATTCATGTATGTATGCATATGCATGCATGCATGTATGCATATGCATGCATGCATGTATGCATATGCATGCATGCATGTATGCATATGCATATCCCTCTCTCTCTCTCTCAAACAAAAATAAAGAGAGAAGACATTAGAAAACAAAAATATAAAGAAAGATAAAAGAGTGATATATGTCTTACTTTCATTGATGTAATTTTTGAATCAAGGTTGTCGAAATCCACTTGAAGTTCTCCTTCATTGAATTTCCAAAGATTTGATCCCTAAAATCTTTTGCAAAACTAAAGAGAGAAGATATTAGAAAAGAAAAAACATAAAGAAAGAAAACAGAGTGATACAATATGTGCGATTTACTTACCAAAGCGTCATATCTATAATAATAGAGGTGTGTTTAGAGAGAGAGAGAGGGAAGGAGAGGGAAAGAGAGAGAGAGAGAGAGAGAGAATTGTTTGAATCACGGTCATCAAAATCCACTTGAAGTTCTTCTTCGTCGAATTTCCAAAGATTTGATCCCAAAATCTCTTGCAAAACCAAACAAAGGACATATTAGTAAAAAGAAAAAACATAGAAAAAGAAAAAAGAGTGCTACAATATGTGCGATCTACTTACCAAAACTTCATATCTATAAAGATAGAGGTCTGTTCAAAGAGAGAGAGAGAGAGGGAGAGAGAAAGAGGGAGAGAGAGGGAGAGAGAGTGAGAGAGAGAGAGGGAGAGACAGAGAGAGAGAGAGAGAGAGAGATAGTGAGAGAGAGGGAGGGAGAGAGAGAGAGAGGGAGAGAGAGAGAGGGAAGGGAGGGAGAGAGGGGGAGAGAGAGAGAGGATAACAAATAGAGATCTGTTGTTGGCACGCACAAACCCGAAAGGAGAAGATTTAGATTCAAAACGCTCAAAATGATGAATTTTGGGTTGGGGCCCGGTTAAAAAGAGAGCGTCGCTATAGGCATCGGTATAAGCATCGGTAGTTCCAGCAAAGTACCGACGCATATATCGACGCTTATACCGACACTTATACCGACGCTCTGTTTCCGAGGCAAAGCGGCTTTCCCAAATTGTTCGAGGGGTATACCGACGCCGACAGCTGCCCTTCGGTACACTGACCGTCGATATTCCCTCGATATGTTGTAGTGTGAGTATAAGAATTTGTATAAACAAAAGAAAAAATACCATATGCTATTTACCTTATGCCCTTGTATTCTGAGCTTTGATTGATCCAGATCCTCAAATCCCATGATTACTAGATGTTCTTTCACGTTGGCAAGAGTCCAATGATGATTTACTAAAATAACTTCCATTTTGTTGTTGGGTAGATTTATCTTAATTGAAAATGAAATTAAAAAACCCTTAGGACTTTGTAATGGTATCCATTCACCAAGTTTACACATCCAACGATCATAATAGAATCTAATGTACAATGAAGTACGACGTTTCAAGTATCAAAATCCTATGCGTGTTGCACCAATTTTACAAAGGTATCTATCCCCTTTGGTGCATCCTTCTACAAGTCTCCAATTTTCATCTAGTAAACCCTCTACCTGCTCATACGTGATATCTTTTAACATGAACATTGTTGAAGTCTCTAGAATTGTGAATATCTGAAATAAATGTACAAAACAATGAACAGGAACACACCAATGTAATCCTATAGATCTTGAAACTCTTGTAAATTTCAAAGAGTTGTGTATGTCCATCACCATCTTATGCTTCAAAGATGTTAATGTCCATGTATCAAGTTGCGGCCACTCGAGATTTAAAATAGAATCTACCTTAATCATCTCTAACCTGCCAAAATCATTTGATGAAAAGGGTACAACATATGTATAGGTGTAAAAGAAAACTCTCTCACGTAATAGCTGAGCAGGACAGGCTTGTGGAAAGACTATCGACCCAACATCTGCATGCAATGCTTGAAAAGTACCTGTAAGACTATGAAGTGGTTGTTCTTCCACCAAGGTAGAAGGAAATATGTCTACAACAAAAAACTACACAACTTAGCTAGGTACATTATGAAATTTGGACAAAAAGTCAATGAGTAATACTTACAATTGATACGATATCTCATTTTGTTTGAGTTTTCCAATTTCATGCTTGACATTGTGAAAACATGTTGTACAATGGCAACAATTTCACCATTTTTGAGCTTTTTGAAGCCTAATAACTTCCCTTTCCAATGAAGATCCAAGTTTCCACGATCTTTTATACGATGAGGACCAACATCAGAAGGTTGCATGTACACCCATGCACCTTTGCAAAACTCATGTCCTAACCAAATTCCTTTTGTAGCCTTGATATTGTGACATTTTGTCACGATAACCTCATCTTTTGGATGTCTATGAGATTTAGGTTTCTCCATTGGAGTTCAATCTATGGAAGTGATAGTAGGAATTCAAAGAAGAAGATGCACAGAGAAAGAAATGGAGACGCAGGCGCTGCAGTGGTGTGCTAGGGAGAGAAAGTAGTGGAAAGGGATGACTTTTTGGGACCTAGGTATGAAAATGTGAGGTTTTGGAGGGAGAAAGTTGTATTTTGAGTTATTTTTTAAAAAGTCACTTTTTGCAGGTAAGTTCATGCACGGATTTTGATTTAGAACTGAAAAATAGCACTTTTGATCTTAATAAGTGGTTGGGGGACCATTAAATGGTGTTATGATGAGTTTCATAACTTTCTAAAAATTTTGAATTTTTGGACCGAGGTAAGTTACGAGATTCCATTTTCTCTCTAGAGGCAAAACCTGAACATAGGGAAATCCTGTCCCCTCATCCCCCTTCAACCTAGTGATTTATAGGCTATAGAATGTGTCCACCACCCTCGTCTCATTGGTCCATCACTAATCACTCCTTAATCCAAAAGGCCCATGCAGGGTTCATTTTTTTCCCTAATGCAAGCCCCTTGTGCTTGGCATGCAAGGATTGTAGATAGCTTAACCACCATTAGATTTTCTATGTGAGATGGAGATCATTCATTGTATGCAAAGAAGGGTGATGTTGGATCATGATTGTGGCTATTTATGTTGTCATGAATTGATTTTTGGAGCTGATAATGAGGAGATCATTAAAGAGGCAAAGGGAATCCTTATGCAAGAATTTGACATAAGAGATCTTGGTGTGCTATGCTATTTTTTGGGCATTGCATTTATACATATATAAATAGGTATAAGGATGTCACAAATGTTGAGATATTAAGCTCAACATGTGATGATCCAGGATGACACGTACCAGGTTTTTGTTTCTCTGACATGTATAGTGGTCACGCCGGTATATGTCAAGGATACTTCATTGAGCTTTATTAGATTTATCTATCGAGAGTGATGGCACATTTATTCATTGCCAGCTCAGTCATTCTCATACATTAGATTTTTCCTTATGTGCTGATCTTTATATATTGCACTTGTTGTATTCTTGGTTTTTAGGTCATTCTTGTTTTTTAGGTCATTCTTGTACATTCCTTTTTATGTAATAGAAGAAGAAGAAGAAGAAGATTCTTCCTTGCCTCAATTCGTGTGTGTGCTTCTCCTTGAGGGTGAGAGTGTGTGTATGAGATCTCTTCCTTATCTCCTTCCTCTTGACATGGTATCAGAGCCAGCATGGCTGTAGAGAGCTAGTGGAGAAGGGGATAGTGAAGAGTACACGGCAATGCATGGAGAAAATGTGATTCACAAACAACCTCCATTTGCTATGAAAATCGGTGTGAAGGTAGAAGTTTTGGAGCCATCTCGACCTCCGTTTCGAGCCTGCAAGGTGGAGCCCACAAAAAATCAAGTCAATTTCAGAAACTATAACTTGCATTGTGTTCGGCAACACTCATATATTCTAGATCCAGAATTCAACAAATTCCGTGTACTATTGATACACGAAAACTGTGTTTTTCTTAGATCGAACTGTCACGTCATAATGCGAGTGTTCAAGCAGAAGTGCTGCTTGTAGAGTTTTGCAATGTTATGAATTGTTGTAGAAATGGCAAACATAGATGGAATGAGTCAGCTTATGAGCAATAAGCTGGACAAGAACAACTTCCATGCTTGGAGATTCAGAATGACGAATCTCCTGATGGGAAAAGGCTACTGGAAGTACATCAAAGAAGAGAATGAAACGATCCGCAGTTACCAGAAAGGAATCGGATTGTAAGTCAGTTAAGAGCATATGAGTAATGGAATCAAGGAGCATGAAAGGTAATGTGCTGGCTATCTCTTAGCATACAGGGTAGCATGATTGGACACATGTAGGATGCCAAGACTCCAAAAGAGGCTTGGAACATTTGGTCACATTGTATGAGACCAATACAAAGGCACGAAAATTGCAAGTCAAGAACGAGCTACATACATTGGAGAAGAAAATCATGACGGTAAGTGACTACACCTCGAAAATCAAAAACATATGTGAGTCACTTTCATCTATTGACGTGAATGTAGATGATGATGATGATAAGGTGGAAGTGTATCTTTGTGGTTTAGGATCTGCATATAAGCAGTTCAGAACTTCTATACAGACCAGGGAAAATATTCCAAATTTTGATGATCTAGTATCTATGCTGATTATTGAAGAAAAGAATCTTGGTGAGGATTCAAACTCCCAAGGAAAATCTAGTTCTGAGTAGGTATTCTACTCTAGTAGAGGAAGAGGTAGAGGTAGAGGTTTCGAAAGTGGAAGAGGAAACAGTAACCAAGACTAAGTTTAACAACAGAATTATGCAGGAGGAAGAGGACAGTTTCGAGGCAAGGTGAGCCAAAGAGGTCGCAAAAAATTCCAACGAAATGATTCAGGTAATGATAGTAAAGGATGCTAGAATTGTGGTAAACCTAGACACTTTGAACATGATTGTAGGATGAAGAATCAAAATAACAGAATGCAGCAAAACAACTATGCATTCACAAGTGCAGATGATTCTGAGAAGCTGTTCGTGGTTCAACATCACATGATGAATACAATGTCTTTTGGTGTTTCAAAATCAAATGATAATGTCTGGTATGTTGATTCAGGTGCTTCAAATCACATGACCACTCATGTGGAATGATTTAATACTTTGCAAAAATTGCGAGTTCCTAGATATGTTGAAACAAGTGATGACACATCACATCTTATTGAGCATACAGGAAACATAGCAGTGTCGAAGGAGGATGGAAAGGTAAAACAACTTGCTGATGGATTATATGTAGAAGAGTACAAGCAGGATGGACGATTGGTTGCCAAAAAGTTATTGTTGATATAGAGATCTGGCATAAATGAATTGGTCATGCAAATCTGCAAAGGTTGAAATTGATGCAGTCAAAGGAGATCATTCATGGACTACCAAATTTCAAGGTTTCAGAGATGCAAAAGTATGTGCAACATGTCAATTCGGTAAACAGTCAGGAGCATCATTTCCACATGACAAACATGTTAGTGAGAATGTACTAAAAGTAGTACATACAGATGTTTGGGGTCCTGCAAAGACCATATCTATGGGCAGTTGTAGGTCTTATGTTACTTTCATTGATGACCATACACACAAAGTATAGGTATACTTCAGGAAAGAGAACAGTGAGGTGTTCACTCACTTCCAGAATTTTGAAACTATGGTGGAAAAGGAGACATAAAAGTACATTCAAACATTAAGATCTGATGGAGGAGGTGAATACATGTCAAATGAGTTGAGCAGTTTTTTAAAAAATCATGGAATTCGGCATTAATTTTCATGCAGGTACATACCACAACTGAATGCAAAAATAGACATATTGCAGAAATACCAAGAGCCTTGATGGCTGAGAAGAATATGCCTCATTGTTATTGGGCAGAAACTGTGCATACTACTATATACATCATGAATAGAACTTCGAATTCTATTGTATATCAAGTTACACCTGAAGAGAAGTTTATAGGTAAAAATCCAAACTTATTACATCTGAAAGTTTTTGGCTGTATTGCATATGTACATGTCCTAGATGAATTGAAGAGGAAGCTTGATCCAAAGGCAAAAAAGTGTGTCTTCATTGGATACTCCCTTGAGCAAAAGGAATATACATGTTATAACCTACTCAAACGACACGTAAAGGTGAGCAGAGATGTGGTATTTGATATTTCAAGCTTCTATGCAGATGCCAAAGAAGGACTGAGTCTTGAACCAAATGACAAAGAAACTGCTGAAAAATGAAGTGCAGAATCTCAGGTTTTGAGTGGACCAGATGCATCACCAAGCAATAGTTCCAACTGAAATCTATGGAGTGGAAGATTACGTGGAAATTTCAGCCCAGCAAACTCATCAAATACATCCAAGAAAGGTAAAGAAAAGCTTTCTGCTAGTCATAAAACATGTGCAGGTTTTGAAGACGTTGATGGAGATTCAAGTGGTTCAGAAAAGAGTCTTGATGAGGAACTTGGATTGCCCTCTGTGAAGACTCCAAGAGTAAGAAAGGCATATGCAGATGATACAAGGAGAAGTGACCCAGGACCAAGAAGACCTGGGAGGATGTGGAATTCAGTGCAACAATTGACATATGACAGTTATATGGCTCGTCATTGTGCGTACATGACAAAGTTAATACAAGATGTTGAACCTTCTTGCGTTGAAGATGCAATTGGAATTGCAGATTAGGAAAAAGCTATGGATGAGGAGATGGCTGCACTTTTATGGAAATGATACATAGAAGGTGGTTCCATTGCCGAAAGGAAAGAAACCCATAGGCTACAAATGGGTTTACAAGCTAAAGCATAATGCTGATGGTAGCATAAGTAGGTATAAAGCAAGATTGGTAGCTAAAGGATATGCACAGACATATGGCATTGATTATGAGGAAACATTCAGCTTTGTAGCTAAAATGTCTACTGTGAGAACACTTGCTGCATAAGCTATAGCAAAAGGATGGACTTTGCATCAGATGGATGTGAAGAATGCTTTCCTACATGGTGAGTTACAAGAAGAATTATATATGGACCAGCCACAAGGATATGAAGATTCAAAGCATCTAGAATATGTTTGCAAGTTGCAAAAGGCTTTGTATGCGCTGAAGCAAGCCCCTCGTGCATGGCATGCAAGGATTGTTGATTACTTAACCAACATTGGGTTTTCTATGTGTGATGCAGATCACTCATTATGTGCAAGGAAGGCTAACGATGACATCACTATTGTGGCTATTTATGTTGATGACCTAATTGTAGGTGGTGATAATGAAGGAAGCATCAAAGAGGTAAAGCAACTTCTTATGCAAGAATTTGACATGAAAGATCTTGGTGTGCTACGCTATTTCTTGGGCATTGCATTTATTCATACAGAAAAAGGTATATGGATGTCACGAAGGCAATATGCCTTGAATATGTTGCAAAAGTATGTTATGGCTGATTGTAAGCCAATGTCTATGCCATTAGATCAGAATTTGAAGTTGGATACTAGATCAGCTGAAGCATTGGAAAATGCTACTATGTAGAGGAAAATTGTGGGAAGTCTTATATATCTCACAATTACAAGGCCTGATCTAAGATATATTGTTGGACTTGAAAGTAAGTTTATGGAGGTTCCCAGGAAGCCACATTTGGATGCTCTAAGGTGCACTCTACGTTATGTGAGTGCTACTTTGGATTATGCATTGTTTTATGAGGCTAGTGTAGATTTGCAGGTTTATGGATACACCGATGCAGATTGGGTTGGTAGCATTCTAGATAGAAGATCTACTAGTGGTTTTCTATTATCACTTGGGAGTGTAGCTGTTACATGGAGCAGCAAGAAGCAACCCGCTGTTGCTTTGTCAAGTACAGAGGCTGAGTATAGAGGTGCTGCAATGGTAGCATGTGAGGCATCATGGCTAGAAATGCTACTTGCAGATTTAGGTGTGGAAGTGGGAAGCCTATCACTATTGATTGTGATAATCTTAACAGCATACAATTAGCACGAAATCTTGTTGTCCATGCTAGAACAAAGGATATTGAGGTACATTATCACTTTAGCAGAGAGAAGGTATTAGCAGGTGATATCGATCTTGTTTATGTGAGAACAGATGAGCAGGTTGCTGATATTTTCACCAAAGCACTTGGAGCTAAGAAGTTGAAGAAGTTTTGGGAGATGCTTGGATTACAATACATGGCGTTGAGGTTGAGGGGGAGTGTTGAGATATCTAGCTCAACATGTGATGATCCAGGATGACACTTACCAGGTTTTTGTTTCTCTTACATCTATAGTGGTCACACCGGTATATGTCAGGGATACTTCATTGAGCTTTATTAGATTTATCTACCGAGAGTGATGGCACGTTTGTTCCTTGCAATCTCACTCATTCGTGGACATTAGATTTTTCCTTATGTACTGATCTTTATATATTGCACTTGTTGTATTCTTGTTTCTTAGGTCATTCTTGTACATTTCTTTTTATGTAATAGAAGAAGAAGAAGAAGAAGAAGAAGAAGATTCTTCTTCCTTGCCTCAATCCATGTGTGTGCTTCTCCTTGAGAGTGAGAATGTGTGTGTGAGCTATCTTCCTTATCTCCTTCCTCTTGACAACAAAGGCAATACGCCTTGAGTATGTTGCAAAAGTATGGTATGGCTGATTGTAAGACAATCTCTATGCCATTATATCAGAATCTAAAGTTGGATACTACATCAGGTGAAGCTTTGGAAATGCTACTATATACAAGAAGATTATGGGAAGTTTGATATATCTCACAATTATAAGGCTGAATCTAAGCTGCATGATTAGACTTGAAAGGAAATTTATGCATGTTGCAAGGAAATCACATTTAGATGCTATGAGGTGCACTTTATGTTATGTGAGTGCTACTTTGGATTATACATTGTTTTATGAATCTGGTGTGGATTTGCAGGTTCATGGATACACTAGTGTAGATGTCGTATTACAGATAGAAGATCTACTTGTGGCTTTTTATTCTCAATTGGGAGTGTAGTTATTATATGGAGCAAGAAGAAGCAACCCATTGTTGTTTTGTCAAGTACAAAGGATGAGTATAGAGGTGCCACGTTGGCAGCATGTGAAGCATCATGGTTAGAGATATTACTTTCAGATTTAGGTGTGGGAGTGTAAAAGCCCATCATCATCTATTTTGATAATTTTAGTAGCATTTAGGTAACACGATGTTCTCATGAATTCAAGTCAAAGCTTGGAAATCGAATATTGGATGGAAAATGTACATTAAGGGGATCAAATGATGATATGAGAGAATCAAATCCTATGGATGTCAAGAGTATTTTTAATTTATGTGCATGAAAGTGTTTCTGCTGATATGATGCTGCTCGAAATATGTCACTTGCATTTGTATTGACTAATGATGTAAGTCAATGATGTTTCCATATGATTGTCTCTTTGAAAGCATGTGAAGCTACATGAAATATTAGCATTAACATGCACTTATGCCCGATTAAGGGTGTGCATATATAACCATCAATGGTCAAAATAAAGGTGTGATTGTGAACATGCTTGATCACAATGGTATATGTATATAGACATATATGCATATAATTTGTATATACGTATGTGAGTAAATAATTGTGTGTGAATTTGAATCAATGTGAATGTGCATGTGAACATTATGTTCGTGTCCATGTGGTCACAACAACCTACTCTAGTGTGTGCATATTGAGCTTCCGTGTCCATATACAAGCGTGTGCACGCTTCATTGTATATTCCGATGTGTGCATTTGGGTGTTTACGTGTGTCCATATATGTTTTCTTGTATATGTTTTAAATATGTTTGCTTATATATGTTTTAAAGTAAGTTTATGTGTGCACATATGA